>JAECUM010003395.1:0-83316 GCA_016617855.1 Megalonaias nervosa | reverse complement strand
AGTATTCTGTGTTCGAGTTCAGATTTTTAATTCTATGTAATTTATTACTTGTTTGATTCGTAAATTGGGTAGTCCTACTCCTCCACGTTTTTTTTTTTCATTTTGTAGGATATATTTAGGTAATTTACATATCTTTCCGTTCCAATGTAGTTTATTATTTTACTTTCTATTTTATTTAAGTATTCAATTTCAAAATCAGTGACATCAAATTCATGCCAAACTGAGTTAAATAAAAAAGTTTTTGCTATGTGGATTTTTTTCTAGTAGGTTTAGCTGCCTATTGTTCCATATTTTTATATGTTTGTCTAGTTTATTAATAATTTGCTGGAAATTTAAGTCTTTACTGTTTTCTCCTAGGTGGACTCCTAGGATTTTAACCTGCTTTTTAATCATTTCTGGAGGTAGTCCTGGGTGATTCCCCCTCCAATTCCCAATCAAAAGTATTTCTGTTTTGCTTGGGTTAATCTGTGCTCCAGAGGCTATTCCAAATAGTTTATATTGGTCAATTAAATATTTGTATGATTGTTTTGTGGTTATGAAATGTGAGCAGTCATCTGCGTGTTGGAAGGGTTTTGCATTCTTCCTTCATATTTGGGATTTTTATGCCTTTTATGTTTTCATCATTTTGGTCTGAGTACGTCTGAGTACTTCTATTCCTATAACATATAATATCATAGAAAGGGGGCATCCCTGCCTTACTGATCTTTTGATTGGAAATGGTTTGGTTTTGGCTCCGTTTACCTGGAAAATAGACGGTATGTTGGTATAAATTGTTTGTATCCATTTTTGAAAAGTATTCCCAAATCCAAATTTTTGTAGCATTCTTATTATATTATTAAGTTCAATCCTGTCAAATGCTTTCTCTTGGTCTATTAGTACTAGCACTCCATCTATATTATTTAAATTCATGTATTCTATAATTGTTTTAATTGAGAGGATATTATTCTCTATGTTTCTTCCTTCTTCTCCACATGTTTGGTTTTTATTTATTATTTCTCCTAGTGTATCTTTAACCCTATTTGCTAGTATCTTACTTAATATTTTATTGTCTAAGTTCAGTAAAGAGATTGGTCACCAATTTTTTAAGTCAGTGGATTCTTCTTTATTTTTGTATATTAATGTAATTAATCCTGGTCTCATACATTTTTGTCATTTCTTGTTGGGTAAGTGTTTCATTATATAACTTTTTTAGTATTGGTGCCAAAATGGTTTTGAATTTTTTGTAAAATTCTGATGTTACACCATCTAGTCCTTGTGACTTGTGGTTTGTGAGTTGGTCAGTTGCTTTTTTAATTTCATCCTCTGTTATGTTTTCATCACAATATGATTTTTGTTCTCTTCTGTTGTTTGGAAGTGGAATCTTTCAATATATTGGTCTATAATTCTTGTGTCGATTTGTTGAAATGTATATAATTCTTTATAGAATTTTCTTATATATTTTAGAATTTGTTCCTTTCCTTCTATTTCCTGATTGTTTTCTTTTAGTTTAGTTATATTTCTTTCCATTCCTTTTCTAATTTCTTCTCTATGGTATATGTTTTTTCCTATTCTGTAAATATCTTGGAAAAGTCCTGCTCTTATCTGACCACCATTAGCTTTTATATTATTTAGTTTGTTGAGTACTTCTTGTGCTGTGTTGTTATCTTCTGTGTTTGTGTTTGGGTTATTTATTAGATTTAAACATTCTTTTTCAATTAATTTGCAATATTTAGCCAGCATTCTGGAATAATTTTTACTTATTTTTGCTATCTTCTCTTTAACTTTGTCCCATATGGGGTATAGGTTGTCATTTGAGATGGTTTGGAGTAAGTCTATAATTTCTTCTTGGTAAGCTTGTAACTTTAAAATAATATGGTTTAGTTTCCAATGGCTCTTTCCCCACTTATTTTGGTGCTCGTTTTTTATTACTAGCTCTATCGCATTATGGTCACCAATCTTTTCTTTTAATATGTTACTGCTTATTACATTTTTTTTATAATTGGAGTTTATGTGGTCTTGATCAATTCTTGAGGCCATGTTAGGTCTTGTATATGTATATTCTTCTTGTTTGGGGTGTAAATATCTAAATGTGTCTGTTAGGTTGTTATTGTGTAGTAGTCCTTCTGTGTGATGTAGAATGTCTCTGTCCCATTTTCCTAGCCCTGGTTTTTTGTCAATGTATTTTGTGACAGAGTTAAAGTCTCCTATTATGACCAAGTGGTGTAAATTGTATGGTTGTAAATAATTTGACAACCTACAAATGAAAGGTATTTTTCTGTTTCTTCTTGGTGGCATGTACATGTTCAAAATATGTATTTTATTTAATTGTATATGTATCAATCTACCTTTTATTTATTGTGGTGTTGGTAAGACTTTCCAGTCTGTATGTAAGATTTGTTTATTTAATATTATACCTACTCCTGATCTTCTTGATGTATTGTCTCTTTGTATTACAAAAATTGCATTTTATTGGTCTTCAATATAATTTACTATTTTGTGCTCAATATTGGGGATCTCGAATGCAAATTAAGTCATATTGTCTTGCAATATTAATTAAAATTTTGGCTTTCTTAAAATCAAATCAATTTATATTTAGGGATAAGATTTTAAGATTTTTATCCATTTCTGAGTTCAGAGAGTGTTTTAGGGTTAAATATGTTTTCTAGAATACATAACCTAATGTAAGGTATTTAAATAATATATTATTCAGAGTTATTGGGGGGGGAGGAATCTGGGCATTCAGTTGCTATTTGTGGCCGGTTCTGTTTTTTGCCTTTCTTTTTGGGACTTGGTGGTGGTGTGTGAAAATCAGCTGGTTCCTGGTTTGTGTATGAATGGTCCATTGGTGTTAGATATCCTTGAGTGTCATTTGCATGCGTGTGTTCTTTTTGGACTGGTTCTTCCATTGTTATGTCAGATTTTGTTTGTGATTGTGGTTGTAGTTGGGGGGGGGGGAGGAGTGGTTTCTTTTTCTTCATCTCCCTTATCATTTCCTTAATTTGTTTGGTTTTGGGGATATCTGGCATTTTTGGGGGGTTATCTATTACCACATTGGGTCTCTTTTTTTGTCTTTCTTGTGTATGGGGGTGATGGCATTTCTCTTTTCCTTCTTTCGTTTGTTATTTCCATTCTTTGATGGTGTTGTTGGGGTAGGTATCTGTGTTAGCATTTGTGATGATGTTTGTGTTTGTGTTTGTGTTTCTTCTGCTTCCATTTCTTTTTCCTCATCACTTACTAGTGGTGGGAGGGTGTCATGTGTTTCTATCTGTGTGGATGATGATAGTGGTGGTAGTGCTGCTGGTGTTGTTGCTGTTACATTGTCTCTGGGTCAAAGAGTGCTCTTGTGATTCTTTTAACTGCCTGAGCATATGATTTGGGTGCACTTTATTCTGAGGTGTTCTTGGTTGTTGTCTTTGTTGTTGTTGTCGTTGTTGTTTGTATTGTTTTGGAATGGGACATTCCTAGTATATGTGCCATATTTTGCAACAGGTGTTGCATGGTCTTATTTTTGACATCCAGCGTACCATGTTTGTACGGGTATTCCATACACCTTAAAATGTTCTGAAATTTTTTTGCGTCATTTGCATCTATCCTAGCAACGATTTTCCCATTATAAAGTCCTGGTATTGCCTTGTGTGTCCCTCTTAGTCCTCAGGACTTTGAGGTTCTTTGTTCGAAACCCTCTGCGAAGACCTCAAGAGGGATTTCTCTTAGAAAATGTGATACATAAATGTCTGCGTGCTTTCTCTCAATGATTTTAGTCATTGGAGGTGGGGCAGTTACTTTGGCTATTTTGTCTCCTATAGCTATGTTATCTTAAGGAGTTTCTGTTTATTTTTGCGGTATAGTAAGTAATACCCCCTGCCAATTTTGCAGAATGTATCCAGTTTATCCTGGTTTATGCCTCTGGCTGCCAAGGCGGCTAGTATGGCAAAATCTCCGGGCCTCTCGTCGGCCGGAATTTCAGATAGGTCCAGGGCTTGGACCCAGGGGTCTCTAAATGCCTTAAAGAGGCGACCCTGTGATATTTCTACTTCCTCTGTACGGAAGTATTTCTTCATGAATTCTTCCCCGGTGAAATGGGGTTGGTTAAGGAGTGCCATAGTATGACGGTATGTGATGGTTTGATAAAGTTGAAAAATTGAGAAAGCTCTTAAAAGGGCTGTTTTATATTAAATACACTAAAAGTATTTAATTGTTGTGTAATGTATGTAGGAACAAATATGGAAATAGAAAAGGGATTACCTTATGTCTGTGTATGCGCATCTGTGAAGACTTCAAGCACTTTTCTTACTGCAATCTCAAGACCACCAGCACCCTTCAGAAGCTCCAATGGAATGACCACCACTAATATGCTGTTCATGCTATTTTGTTTATACAGACAAATAGAAAACTAACCAATCAGAAAGTTACTTACCACTTGTCATATAAGAGAATAACTCGGCATGAACACTAACAAGGGTAGCCTCATTGCTGAGAGTAAACAAAACTCGAACAGCTAATCGTGGTTCAAGGTTGCCTAATTGGCTAAATGTGTGCAAAATGAGAATAACAAAATAATTGCAACCGATGACTTTATTTCACTCATCAATGAACATTAATTATGTAAAATAATAAAATACCTAATTCAGCCTGATTAAAACACGAACATATAAAATTCTAAAATATATGATTCTGCTACATCACGAAAAATTATTAACACTCCGTTTCATATCCCGTGGGTAATATTTAACATAAAACGCAGAGAAAGCTACACTCTGCAAAAGACGTTGAAGTGGCTGTACACGGCAATCTTACAAGAAAACGATTTGCATCAGCTGAAAATATGATACGATCAACATTGCAGAAACGTTCTTCTTTCTTCTGCCACACTGAATTTTGCCAAATACACCCTATTATTATATGCTCATTTTTGTCGCCGTTAACTTTACATTTTCAAATTGAGTATTTTACGATACTGAACACCTTCATATTGCACGCACGTATAGTAGACGCTTTAGGTTCGGGTTGATTATATTTGTTTGTGAATGAACTAAAGCAGCTGTTTCGTCCATTTGAAAGTATAGATGATAAAGTTAACGATGTGGACGAGTGCACTGAGTCAAAAATGAAACTTTCAAAGAAGCAAACGAATGAACGTGATATTCAAAATGTCAACAACAAGCATGAGAGACGCAGTAATTGAAAATACTGTCCTGATCATTGAAACAGTTACTTACGAGAATATTCATATCGTTTCGTAAATAAAATGGTTAAGACTATAACGATTGCTCTCTAAGGTCTCAAACGTATAACATAGAAAAGCATATTGAGGCCAAGGTGTACCATTTTGCAAGTTTGTCAAAATACTAGATTCGAGAGCAAAAATACAACTGAAGGTTTTGGTAGGAAACTAAGAGCCTCAGAGCCAATAAGCCAAGACGACGAAAACGTGTTATATCCACTGGGTAAATGGAGTGTCACACAAAAGCTGCTTTTCAATTTTCTCCGTGTTAACTAATTTGATACAATGCTTGGCTAGCGACAGAAGACACACTGTATGATACAGGTCATAGATGGGGTCCGTCCAACAGCGAGATGCAAGTGTCACGACATAAATATGTTTTCATTAGCTGGTAATAAAAGAATGGTAATAAATATACTTACATTTATGCATCTTCAATTTCCTCAGATTGTACTATTTTTTAGTTAGTTCTTCAAATCCGACTGACATGTACTGCAAAACCTGATACACACCGAATCTGTACTTTCGAGTAGCCTACATTTCCAGAGCTGAAATTCATTCTCCTTACTGTACTGAACTGACCCAATAATCCAGTCCCTCATAAAAACAAAAGCATAATTGAGCTGGATCAACAGAGAAACAAAATCCATGCGCATTCATTCACAATATGACTCTAAATTTCAATTTTTAGTAGACCAAAACGACGATTATTATATACTCATTTTTTTCTCCGTTAACTTTACATTGTCAGAATCGTACAATATTTCCCGATATTGCACCCTCGTGCTGAATTCATACTAAATGCACGCGAATAAAGGAACTACTTTCTAATGTAAACAAACAATTTTTTTCTGAATGAACTAAAGCAGATATTTCATGGACTGCCACATACCAGCAAATGTTTCATGGACTGCCACATATCAGCACCTTTGGCACATTCCGCGCTAACTTTTTGATACAATGTTTCAGATTTAGGCTAGCTATAGACGCCAGACAGGGTCCTCACAATAACATGCAAGTTATAAGACATAAACTGTCTTCTTTAGCTGGTAATAAAATGGCAAAAATATACTTACAGTTTTACATCCTGAATTTCCTCAAAATGTACTTTCGTAGTTCTGCAAATCCGAATTACATGAGCCAGATCATGGGTTCTCAAGGTTGATTACACATTTCGAAATTGTACTGTAATTTCGAGTATATTCCAAGTGCAGTTACATCCTCCTTACTGCACTCAAAATGAAATAAATATTAAATTCCACAGCGTCTTTTCGATAATTGCAATTGAAAGAATTCATATTTTCCCCATATTATGATCTGAAACATTCAATGACAGAACAGAAACACGCACGCCGATGTCAACACACTTCAATACGATTAAATTGGCAGATGCTGCTGGAATCCGATGTAAGTTACTTCATGTAGATAAATCCAGACCATAATCACGAAATTGCGTCGAATCGACAAAAATACCAAAACGTATTCATTCCAGATCAAATGGAAAAGTTGTTACAATGCGCATTCATTAACAATATTACTCCAAATTTCAATTTTAAGTAGACCAAACGCAATTTTCTTTCGAAACTTACGTCTACCAACTTCAAATTTGCATGGGCGGAGTTACATGCGCATTAATAATGTTGTTGTGTAATGATGCAGCTACGCTTGTGTATTTAGTTTGGAATACGGCATACATTCAGTTGCTTTGTTTCTTGTAGTGTATTTTTGTTTATATATTTAAGCCTTGGGTAGAATAAGAAAATGAGCATATAATAAAAAGGTTACTGCATTTGTATGGGAAAATATGAACTCGTTTTGTCGGATGGATATACTGCACTCCCAAGGTCGTGCAGTATAACCATCCGAAAAACTCGTTCATATTTTCCCAAACAAATGCAGTAACCTATAATTCCTTTTCAAAGTGATGGCTCGCGACTAAGTTAAAATGTCGCTGGGCGGAGTTACGTGGGCATGAATAATGTTAGTGTATTGATGAATCTACGGTTGTGAATTTATTTTGGAATAAAACATAACTTCAGCTACATTGTTTCTTGTAATGTATTCTATTATTAATCTTTAGGTAGTTTAGAAAATTCGCACATAATAAAATGGTTAATGCATTTGTATGGGGAAGTATGAAATCGTTTTTTTCTGAAACATATTGCGCTCCGCAAGGTCATGCAGCATTTTGTCAGAAAAACTCGTTCATATTTTCCTATATAAATGCAGTACCCTATAATTATAGCTGAGACTAATGGGATTCATCTAAGATGATTAATAAGCCAGATTACTTGAACTCATTCGACATTGAAGATAAAGCTGCCCGAAAATCGGATATAAGGTCAAATGATACTATTTATTATATATTTCATAATGAGATATTGAACTTTATTAGTGAGAGAATTTGGCCACGTTTATCGCCTAAGTGGCGACATCACCTTGTAAGTTCATTCTTTTCATATTTACGAAATATATATGCCATTAAGCATGTTATTCATACTACAGGTATTTCCATATTTAGGACTATTTCATTTTTCTTCTTCTACTCCTCCTCTCTCTCAATCAGGTTGAACAATCTTAGAATAACAACACTGAAGTATAATTTATATAATCAGCGAGGTGCCATAAAAGTAGGTCTAAAATTAACTCCAGACAAAGTAGGTTTTAAGTATTCACTTTTTGGAAATAGTTTTGCACAAGAATCGTGCAAATTATCAGTGGATGAAGGTTCATAAACCGTTTATTTTTTTATATTTTGTATCACACTTGCAGTACCTGTTGCAATGAATATTTTATGGCATATAATTAGTAACTTCACAGTCGATGACAACAGTTATAGACTTTTAAGGAAAGGAAACCTCTTGATCAAATATTGTAATAAAATTATTTTAAACAGCGATTGGTACTCTTATCACAACCATAATCACGTTTGAAAACCACTAAGTATCTGGGAGTGCTATGTGTTAATTCTAAACCGATGTTAACTGACAATCGAAATCTGGTTACCGGATCTGTTTCGGAGTCAGACTTCACGCTTCCCAAGTTTGAATGCAGAACAAAAGAAAAAAAAAATCAACAACAATACATACTCAAAGTCCTAATAGGTAAATTCACAATCATTAAAATATTTTGTTTAAAGATGTTACGATCTGAATGTGTCGAATACGACCGCTCTGTATTGTTGTTACATTATCCTGACCCCAACAATGTTCACGGAATCACGCAAGACATATGTTAAAGAAAAAAAATCTTTCTTCGTTATAGTTCTAAAACATTCATCAATTTGATAAAGACACAATTCGAAGTATTATATGTACCGACTAAGTTTATAAAAAGTCGTTGGAACTTTTTTCGTCGCTGTAGTAATGGAAACAAACATCCATGCACATAGCTTGCCTTAAAAATATAAAAGGAAATTCTATGTTTTGCTGAGCGAATGAAGTGGAAATATTTTATATAACCATCCGTAGCTTCACCACTAGTGACAATACAATATTTTCCACTTCACTCGATATTTGTTTTTATCTACTCCAGAATGCAAATATCCTCTGTATATTGTAATCAGTCAGCTGGACATCACCTTAACTAAAGACCAAGGTTTTAGATCTGAAACATCATCAGTGTTATACCCTACCCCCAGTCCAGCCCACGCGTCGTTAAATAACCTACTTGTTAGCATTTAAATCAAATTAGCATGCATCACGTCTTAACATGCCAAAATCAGGAATATCGTCATTAATTTTCTGTTCCAACCCATGATTAGTTCACATGTAACCTTTTATGATCTGAATGATGAGTTAAGACATCATTTCTAGTGTCATTACTCACAATCGGTAATGTAATATCCAATTAAAATAATTGTGGTATTGAAGTTTACAATTCTGAACATACCCTTGTTAATAATTATTTTATATGCTCAAGAATAAACCTTGACATGGAATGTCACAGGTACACGAAGCAATTTCGAAAACAACCGTTACTTATTGTGTTAAGGCAAGAAAATATTAATGCACATCTACAGTAAGATGGACGTCCATGTTAAATATTAAAGCTAGTTAGGGAATATAAACACAGGTGAATAGTGAATGAGCATCAAGTATGACTGCATACAAATGAACAATCGGTACAGTCGTCGAAGCAGGTGCATTAGAAAGCTGTCGTCAGTTGGATGGAAGCTTCTTAGCAGCAATCCCCTTCTCATAATTTCTTCTACATCTGAGCACATTCAGGACATAGAATACTTCCTTTCCCCACAAAGACAATAACAAACTCTGTTGCAGCCACCTTATCACCATCACTTCGCTCAGTGTTGCTCCCCATGTTGCCATGACCTGATATATGCTGCATCCTTCATCGTGAACTTGAAGGGTTTGTTTTGTTTACAGGTCCAAATAAAGCACCGAAAATTTCACATCCTGCTAAACCATAGACAAATAATATGATATTGTGAAGTGCTCTGTTTAGATTACCATAGACTGTATGAATTGTATGGATGAAGATGAACGTTTTGAGATTTTATTTTGCCTTCCAGTCATCAAGTAAATTTATTTGGCTTTGATGGAGGGACGATGGTGTAGAAGCAGCACTAGAACGTCTATTTCTGGGCTGTGCAAAACAATGAAATTTGGTATAGCCTATGTTGCTGTGCCTGATTCTTCTTGACTGGAATGAAATTCAGAACAATGTGACACTGAGTTTGGAGATGGCGACAGCTACATCCTCATGTCCAACATTAAAAAATAAGTGGTTTGCAGTCAGATTATGTGACTGTTTTCTTTGATATAACATGTGCAGAACGATTTGACTGTATCATTTAAAACGAGGAATTGTTTCCAATTAGGTGGTACCTTGATTTCACCCTGACTCGACAAACACGGCCGACTTAACACTGTCCTCGGTGTATCAGTCAAATGCACATGGGCAATGATTTCGGTGTTAATATATTTGGTGGAATTTATTACATAATATAGAATAATCTTGATCATATCTTGGAAAGTAACCTGTACAACTGTTAAGGAAACAGGTAATACATGAACTATTGCAGGTCCGTTGCATGTCGTCCATCCCATTATAGGTCACATCATTTGCACAACCGGTCGACTTGTGATTCATTCTAAAGACACCGAGTCCCCCTGTTTGTGCATGAAGTCTGACTATGTGCAGGTTATACATGTTTCCTCTTTATTGAACAGACTCAGTAACCAGTAGCATTTCCAAAGGCCAAGTTCATCAATCAGACCAAAGTCATCTATGTAGATGTCATCAAGACATTCTAGGTCTTTATCATTACCTTTCTATTAATCAGTGAGCTCAAAAGGATCTATGTATATGTCATTGCACATGTCCGTCAGTTTCAATACATAACTATTCCATCTACTCTGTGAAGTCTTCTAAGCTAAGCGATGCTGCGGATCATCTACCGATCTACCACCACCACCACGTTTGCTGACTTGAGCTGCATAAAGAGCAGTGACTGGGCGTGCCAGAAACCATCTAATCATAACTTGGCATTTTATTGTGAGACCATTGATTCCTAGCGCTCTGTAATCACACTTTAATTTCGATAAGTTTTCTTAGCGGCTATAACACTTCTTGGGATGATGTGTGAAGAGTAACATTATATCTTTCTGTGGCACATTGCCATCACCGCCACTAAGTTCCCGTTGATGATACATCGGAAACGGGTAATCGTTTGAATGACATTAAGCTCTTCTGCAGCTTGAGAAATGTCAGCGTACTTGGGCTTTTTATTAGAATTGCCAACAACAGCAGCTGACCATGGTGAATGTAGTTTTAGGTGTGTTATGTATATCTAATTTGCATTTGTTCGTTAGTTATTTTTGTTCATTTTATTTCAGTCTTTGCTATTGTAATGTAATATTGTATGTTGGATTTGACCTTGTCCAAAATCAAGTTCATTTTCTACTTGTCCCGAATCATTGATCCTTTTATTCTGTAAATAACTATTACATAACCAAAACAGTTTCCTATGACTATGGGTTTAAAATTATGATCATTAATAATAGACGTAAACCTATTTATTTCGGTCTGGATCTAGGTTATCGGAATTCCCAATAAATATACCTGGCCTACATGATCTATTTCACATTCTGTATTATTATTTTAGTAACGGACCTTCTAATTATAAATGAGATTTATCTAGTAACCATTAGGACCCTCTTAGAAGGTTATTTTTCATTAGGTAATAGTTTGTTTTAGAAACTGCTAATTGTGACACGAGGTCAAGTAGAGGACTATATAATCTTGTCACTAGAAAAATTATTCATTCGTGCTTTAAGATCAGAATCAGTTGTATTATTGTTGCGTCCTGAAATTCATTTGGGTTCGAATTTATGTGGTCATATTAAGTAATACAAGTGATTCTTCTCTGGAAATACAAAGTGCTCTCAAAAAGTAACATTCTTGGAAATAGAGACTTGAATTTATAGTGAACTTTCAAATAAAGATTTAATTCTTGGATTGTACTGTTGCGATCCAACTGATGGCCACGACAAACAATCAATATTCTCACCGGCGGATTTGATTTGCATTTCTACTAAAGTTTATTCAAAACTACCATTATTAGGACTTGTGTCTATAATTCTATGATTATTTGAGATTTGAATCGCAATACCATAAGTTCATCTTTTATGATTTTCACTTGGTATTATAGGGAAAAATCTTTATTGTTGAATTTTACAAAGCTTGTTGTTTCTCACTCTTTTTTATAACCTATTTTAAGACCATAGTCGTAACAGGTGTCACACTTCTCCACAAAAACGCACTTAAGTTTTCAATCAAGTACAGATTCATCTGTTACAAATCTAGTTAGATACGAACTAAAACCTCTTGCATAAGCTTCGTCACCACAGCATCACTGCATCAAAATCTTAATCTAGTTCCCTTTATCAACTGTTTTCTATTCACATGCGCAGGACGACAAAAATGATTCTCAGTTTCTATGATAATGAAAGTTAGCTTTACCATCCAGAATACCTGCCATCTCACCTCTGTCTGCGTGAGTTCGAGTCCAGGCTCGGCTAACGTGGGTATGTGAGAAAGCCTGCCAGTAGCTTCTCGTGGGTCGGTGGTTCTTCCCGGGGTTTTCCAGGGTTCTTCCTCCACCATTAATACTGGCCGCCATGTATAGCCTATCTTGTGCTGAAAAATGGCGTTAAACCCTATAACAACAACAACAACAACAACACCAGAATACCTGTTCATAATTTACAATGATTCGAGTTGGTCTAAATACCGTTAGTATACATATTATGCAAAACAATAACCCAAAACTTCAAATTTCCTAACAAACTTTCATACCCAATCTGAATATTTGTTTCTCCATAATGTCAGTGAACCTATTTTGTTGTCGTCTGTGAAATGATCGAAATCATGTGACTTCTTATATCTGCCCACTTTATGTTCCTGTTTTCCTACGGAAGCCCATGACTGAAATAATTATCAATCTTTTGCAGTTCTTAACAGCGAACCGATTAATGTAGGTGGTCGTGACTTTCTCCAGTAATCGATTATAATGACTAATGCATTAATTCTACGAAACGTTTTGAACGACAAAATAAATATTCATATTTTGGCTCATTCCAATTTATATAGCTGTGAAAAAATAAATGCATTACATGGAGTTTTCCGTGATTTTTAGAATGGCCGAAAACTGCATCAACTTTATTATTGTTATGACTCAGAAGCTTTAAGTAAAGCGTACAAAGATGTTAAGGAGAAAATAAATTAACAGTTAAATAGACTGCAATTTTTATATAGTGTTCCCGAAACAGCAATGTGCCAATGTGTCATTGGTGAAGTGGATACTGATATATTCCCTGGAGCTTTTTAGATCACATTTCTCTCATGCCGAAATTTGAGTATGGCTGTACTCGTTACATGGCGAAATTAGACTATGGCTGTACTCGTTACACGGCAAAATTAGAGCATGGCCGTACTTGTTACATGGCGAAATTAGAGTATGGCTGTACTCGCTACATGGCGAAATTAGAATGTGGCTGTACTCGCTACATGGCAAAATTAGAGTATGGCTATACTCGCTACATGGCGAAATTAGAGTGGGCTGTACTCGTTACATGGCGAAATTATACTATGGCTGTACTCGCTACATGGCGAAATTAGACCATGGCTGTACTGCAGTGGTATCGCAACTTCACATCGTGCACGTCTATTTTGACAGTTAAAACCCAAGGTCACACGTCTCACAGCCGCGTGAAGTAAGAAACTAATCGCATATTTTGAAGAACTGGAGAAAACCACGACCACCTACATCTACAACATGGATGAGAATGGCATTTTCCACAATCATACCTCTCCTCTTGTAGTGGCCGGAAAACAAAGCAACCCCCTCCCCCATAAATAACCCCCGCCCTCCCCCCCCAAAAAATAGCATGGACTTGTAGCAATTGTCAGTAAAATATCATATTATAAAGGGACTGTTTTATCAATTGCATCTACTTTAAGCACATCTATGTTGTATTGAATTTGTAATAACCAGGGATTTCGGATACACTGAGTGAGAGATAGTCCAATTGTTATACACAAAGGAAGATCAAGAGAAGCATTTCATCAGCTATGTAAGAGAGCGAGATAGTCCAGCCATGCATACCTTGTATGACAGTCACAGATCACATGTATCTTCCACATCGTCAACTACCCCAACCCCCCCCAAAAAAACAAACAAACCCCCACTCACAAAACTATCATGGAATAAGGCAAGAAAATAATTTGGTAATGCCTTAGAACAATTTGAGTAAGTGTTTTTTTAGACGCATACAGCGTTACCTAGGGTAGTTAATATTTTTTGTCTTTTTTTTTTGAGTGACTGGGTAAAACATGCATTTCGTCGTAGGTCGCTCACGGCGAGATACCCTTATAGCAAGATGTGCACAGGTACTTTACCCCTGGTCGTGTACATTATTTTTCCGTATTTATAGGAGACATATTGTCTTAACGCGACACATTGATCGCTTGGATCTTGTCAAGGAGTGTCAATACTCTTACAACTTACTACAGCCATAGCGGTAAGTGTTAAATAATATAAATTACAATTTGAAACCTCATATAAATTTTAAATGTCTCCCTTTAATATACTTTATTTTGCCATTCTTAGGATTTAAAACACTAGAAAAGTGTTGGTCTGTTACAATTTATCGCTAAGGGCTTTATTTCGACGTTAAACAATGTGGTAGTATGTATTTATGGATTTTCGTCTCTGCATTTAGTTTATTTCTTATTATCAGCTTGGTGTATTTATAGCTAGACGGATGGATGGGCTGGAAGAACCAGAATGGTGACGGCATGGCCTGCATTGTGGCGGCGTAGCCATTTACCTAAATTCAACTGACAATGTATCTGTTAATACATGACTGGACGTGTATGATGGGAATTGCAGATTGGACGTGTATGATAAGAATTGCGGATTGGACGTGTATGATAAGAATTGCGGATTGGACGTGTATGATAAGAATTGCGGATTCTAAAGAAGGCTAAGGAACAGTGATGTGAATTCGGAACTCCGAATAAGAGCAGTATACACTTATACACTGTTATGTTTACAAGGACATTATTCTAAGAATCCTGCTCATTTCTCCGGGGCATAGGACTGTGTAATTCTGGAGAAGGTCGAAGAATAGTGATATGAATTCTGAACCCTGAATAAGGGCAGTATACACTGCGTTTCGTTTACAAGGACATATGGTAGTATGAATCATGCACATATTTTTGTTGTTGTATCAAATGGCTGTATGAACCATGCTTATTCCTTTGTATCATATGGTTGTGTGAACCATGCTTATTCCTTTGTATGATATGGTTGTGTGGACCATGCTTATTCCTTTGTAGTATATGATTCTGTGAATCATACTCTTTAGCATCATATATATATATATATATATATATATATATATATATATATATATATATGGATGTATATAGTTGTGGATGTATGAACCATATTAATATTTCTTATATATGAATCTATTTTCTTTTTATAACATGTTCGGTATGATAGTCTTATATCATATGTAGTGGGTGGGTTTGTGAGTCTACCTGCGTATGCATTGTCGTGAGCATTTATTTTTCATTTCATAAACTTCCATTCACTCGCATTGTGTTGTCACTACGTCCAAAAATCCATTCAGTTTCAATCCTGTTACAAAAACGAAAAACACATAACATCATCCTTTTAGTTCCGCCACACACTAGTCTCACAAGCACTCGACGTCCTATATGTTGGACCTTTTCAGCTGTACAATAACGAATGGCCGAATTTTGTGCGAGACATATAGAATCTATGTTGGGGTTTGGACCGAGACAAGGAAATCCCAGTCAAGGGGTTACATTATTTGTCTCCCCACACGGCTTGCCGAGTGGGGAGACATATACTGTGATCCCGCGACTGGGATTTCCTTGTCTCGGTCCAAACCCCAACGTAGATTATTCTCACCCAATATTTTTCTTAAAAGTAAAAAGAACTCTTCACTAGTGTAATATAGTTCACTTCCGAATGTTTACATGCGGCTCATTAATACAAATATGTTAATGAGGACTGTGGTTTGACCGTTGCATCCGAAGTACAGTTTATACGCGTGAGCACAGAAAAATAACATAAAACCTCGCATAGTAATGAGGTATTATCACATTTAAAATATGGATGTTACATGAAATCAACAATAAATAATATTTATTACAAGAAACTGTTTCATTTTCATCTGTTCCAATTTTGAAGAGTTATATTGTAAATAATGAAACGATACTGGGTACTCAGCTCTACTGTAGTTATACTTAGTACAAGCTGTAACGAAGAGTAATATGTTGCATTAGATCATTCATGGGTAATTAGAGATCTGTGTCACTATCGTATATAACTATCCTTTTCTTTGGAGGAGGTGAAACTGTGACATACTTGTATTGTCCTTAATATTGATTGTAAAATTACCCTCGTGTATAAAAGATCCTCTAAATACGGACCCTAGCGGATAACCATGTGCTAAACTTTCAAGTTCACGGATTCTTTGAAAAAAAATTTCTGTCTTGGAAATATGGCAAGTCCTGCATTGAAATTTTCTTATGGATTAATGTGCTTATGGATTAATGTGCCGACAGATAAATGATTCCTTCTGGCTGGTAAGTACATTATTTATCATTAAATATTGTAGGTATATTTTTGTTTCAACTAGGGCACAAAGGAGATGCTTAACAAAATTAGAATAAAGCATATTTGACATAACACATTTCCTGCTGTACTAAGTTTTCTGTAGTTGAGAGTTGGGAGGCTATGAAGCTATGAAGTGTATTTCACACAGCTTTGAGAATTTTATCCTATCTGTAGCACAGTCAATTTTCAGGTCAGCGTCATTAAATGCACCTAACATTACAAATTTGTTTCACACGAAGTATTTAAAACTAGTTAGGTAGCGTTAGATTTAATGACGCTGACCTGAAAATGTACTTAGCTAGGCCTGCATATAGGATAAAATTGACCATGCTGTATGGAACGAACTAGCATAATACGGGAAAGCTAGACATCATTGTGCGTGTGTGTTTCTCTCTCTCGAAATGTTTTTGTATGGTGTGTTCTCAAAGATGGATTGACCTTAAGTTTACTATGTTTTTGTTATATATTTGTTGTTGTTGTTGTTTGATGACAACAAGGGTTTCTTTTTTTAAACGTAGTTCTGAGCGCGTGGACACCTTGACTGAGACGACTGGTCTGAGATGACTACACTGAGATGAGAAAATTAAGGTTAGCAAAACAGCTAAATTTCTCTGTCGCATGGGTGAGAAATTATACCATCATCTGTTCCAAAGCACGCCATATGCGCGATAGCAGGCAGAGCCTAAAACTTAAGTCCGTCTGCTACAAAACTTCGATCATCTTTTATAAATTGTGTAATCTATCACTTCAATCCATTTGCTATTGGTACCATCTATAATTATTACAGGGTCAATGCGACGACTCTGATTCCAACAAAATTTACAGACAAGGATGCCAGCTTTCCACAGAATTAAGAATACTTTCTTCCCGATAGTAATAAAGCAGTAGGTTCTCGTGTTGAACCCAAGCTGCCAAGCGGCTGGTTTCTTCCCCAAAAATGGGAGAGATTTACTGGAAACGCAAAGTCCTAATGGCTGTGGTTGGTGGAACGCCTATAACGGTATACATATCTGCGCAGGAATTATTTTGGCTTATTAATTATACGAATAGCAAAGATCCAAAATATGCAAAGAAAAACGCAGCGAAAGGAAAACCGCAAGTATCTTAAGAGCTCACAAATGTCCAGTATTACGACTCCATGGTCTTAAACAAAGTAACAGAAAAGAGCGAAAACTGACCAGTTTTGTACAAATCGACAAATTATTTATTTTCCTAGAATACAAAATGAAAATTTAAAAAAATTTCAGTATTTGGAATTAAATCCCAAATCGTCTAATAAAGTTCTAGTTTATTTCAAGCGGTATTCGAAATAAAATCCAACACTGAAGCATTGATGTGCCTGTAGTCTTGAATGTACCAATAGCCTGAAGCGTGATATAAGTCTTGATATATAAGTCTTCCAATTAATAACTGTAATATAATCCGAGATGTCCTTGTCTGAATTCCCTATAATTCCAATCAATATTTCTGTTCCAAGAATATTCTTTAAGAGCAGTTTGCATTTCCAGTGAATAATAATTTGAATAAATAATTTCACCCAAATCAAATAATGAATACAACAATAAGATTGATTCTACCTAAAGATGGTAAAGCAAGAAAGACATTTTTTTTTTTCAAGTAAGCAAGATTTAAAAAAAAAAACTAAGCAAGATTTAAAAAAAAACAAACTAAGACACATAAGAAGACCCCTGGATGTAGGACAAAATTTCAATTCTTGAAAAATCTAAGTTATAATTAGACAAGGTCTGTTACTAAAATTAAAATAAAGAACATGGTAATCATAATGTCCTTGACATAGAATAATAGAATGATCCTAATATTTAACCCACATTCATGGGGAAATATGATTTATTATTTGTTTATCAAAATAAAAACACATCAATTTTGTCAGGAACAAACTGAACTTGATTTTGGACAAGGTCAAGTCCAAAATAAAATTAACCATAGAATGTAATGAATTTAAAAAATAAAAATTAAGCACTGCAAATATACATAACACCTACATAAAAATAAAGTTTACACCCTCTTTTACATAGTCAGATTATGTTAATAAGGCTGATCCATCGGGCAAGCACGTAATGTTGTTGTCGTTGTTGTTATAGGGTTTAACGCCATTTTTCAGCACAAGATAGGCTATACATGGCAGCCAGTATTAATGGTGGAGGAAGAACCCGGGAGAACCCGGAAAGAACCACCGACCCACGAGAAGCTACCGGCAAGCTTTCTCACATAACCACATTGGCCAAGCCCGAGACTCGAACCCATGCAGACAGAGGTGAGATGGCAGTGATCCGTAACGGAGAGAGCTTTAGACCACTCGGCCACTCGGGGCCCCCCCAAACACGTAATGAGAATGTGACTTGGAAGGGTGAGTTTGTAGAGAACGAAGAACCATGTTGTGTGCAAGCAACCCCCCCCCCCCAAGAAAACCAAAGAAAACGGAACAGCGCGACGCCGTGAAACACGATGATTAATAGAGTTCGTCAGATGGGCACAATACTGTGTTCAATGTTGCAACTAATGGGTTCATTTAAAGTATTGCAACTTCGTAGGAGGGGGAATGGGGGCTTCGACTGTCCTCGTCATCCATAACTTTCAAAGAAAATAATGGCCGAGTGTAGAAATTTTTGAAGAAAGTGTCAAGTATTATTCACATATGCGCATACTTAAATTTTTAATAGGGCACACCTTTCGAACGGACTGCCACGATATACTCCGCTGACTTGGATCCAAACATACATTTTAGTTTAGCATCATTACATCTTATTAATCTGACATCGCTGATTTGATTTTAGATCTGACGAACAATCAGTATTTCCGTATTACATACGCAGATGAGATATACTTGGGCGTTTTCTTTGATATCCGCGCGTACATATTTTTAGACACAGCGAATCGATATTTCTTACAAATCCCAATTAATTTTTTATTTAATTCATTCAGTAACGCTAAAATTTATAAAGCATGAAAGAAGGGGTAAACAATAAATACAAATTCGAATATCGCGTTTTGTTCTGTGTCGCGGGAACGAATTCGTTCAATATGGCCAATGAATACATCTCAGCCTAACGACTTTTTACGTAAATCTGCGTCATATCAAACTTTTTTTCAGACAACTCGGACCAAAATGGGTATGTAAATTTGTTTATTTATAAGGCAACTTTTATGTAACCAGTCTATTAGAATATTCACCCTAAATCAGTAGTGGTCTTAGTCCAGCTCCGGAAATACTGGTAGACTTGACGAAGCAAGTATTTCCATCCTGCCAACCTAATGAACATTTCATAAAACATATTGTTACAAGCCAGGGGTCTATGCTTGACCGAGCGGTGTCAAACCCTGGCGCGATTCCCTCTAGAAGTCACAAGTTTACCCCAAATTTCCAAAGACTTCTATACAACTTCAGGTGTAAATTAGAAAGCCCGACGTGTCCATTTTATACATGAATTTTACTCTGATCAATGCAAGACCACAGATCTACCAACTTGTCAAATTACCAACTTGTCAAATATCTATCAACCGCACATCTGCATAGTTTCTCTTCATCCACTTTCCGTACCGTCAGCAGTTCACGCCGTAGAAACACTACAACTATCCCCTAACTCTGGAAACTATTTTAACTACGCCACCTTAGGCCAGTCAATCTATGGTTTCAAGGTACATTACGCCAGTACAACTGCATCACATTTGCCACCATGGCGACATAAACGGTATCTGCCGAGTCCCTTCTTATTTATTCCATTGTGTAATTTACCGGTTTCCTACCGTAAATACTGCCACTGCAGTCACCATACCAATGTACAAAAATAGGGACTATATTATTCAGGGGCAGTCATGCGGTTTGGGTCTGAATTCACTACTAATTGATCATTTCATCATGGAAACTCACTAACACTTTCTCTCCGTGACGTTTGCTCCTAGTAATTGGCTAATTACTTCGGGCTAAGGAATATTTCCATTGCACCGAATTCCAATAATCAAACAAGTATTCACACAAATCTAAGAAATCCTTAAACGGGGCGCTATAACCAAATGCGCATCTCCAAAATTTATTACAATACCCCCGTCTTCAAAAAGATCACTCGTCCTCGAGTGACACAAACGTCACACTTTTGTGGTCCAATCAAAATTGATTACTTTCCCCCAAATCAACCACCAACCCGATTAATGATTCCCAAACATGATTAAGGTAAAACTCTAAATCAATGGGCTTGTTCCTAATAGCCTGTCACTCAACATCCAAAATCAAACTTTGTTTATGAATCGGTAATTACTTATAAGTAAACCAAATGTCAACAATAAACACAAATTAACCAAGCTGAATCCAGCATGAAAATGTTCCGACAAGTTATTCGGGTTGAAACTCTCTCATAACAGTCCTCGGAAATCGCTGCTGGAAAGACTTCTCTACACATAGGTCTCTAACAACAAGACATCACATGTAACACAGGACCATTCCTGTTTACCCGAAAAACTCAGGTTTGGAGTTTGCGTTTCCACCAGGATAACACTACCCCAATCAACCGTAGTGCACCGCGCACAATATATTTTTCGACTTAGTCTCGGTTAGCCGATCCTATCTTCTTACAACTAACTCACCACTAATGGACCAATGCTACAGCCACCGAACATAGACATACGAGAATCTACTCCCAAAAGCAAAGGTATGGAACATCATCACATAATGATTCACCTATACTGTGGTGTGCAATACCATTACTTCATGCTGCTAATTACTTGACATGTGCTGTGAATTGTCTTTCAGAACTTCCCAAATAGACACGATTCCATCTAAGCGGACAATTCAAACAATGCATGATGGAAACCACACTGGACCATCATGATTGTCAAGATCGTAGTGAACAATTTTTAAAATACACTGTACGAAGCAATTTCCAACTGGCAAGTCGCTAGCAGGTTAATGACAATACAACACAGGAACCTTCCTGTTTAACACCGAGGTTAGAGAATGCGTTCTTCAGAGAATAACACGTCTCTTATGAACCTCAAAAACAAGTCAACCATGACTTCAACGCCCAACTTGCGCGACAACACACTGTCGTCCACAGACCAATGCTAGACCTGACACTGCCGTCACTCAATTCTTCACCGCAAGCACCAACTCTACAGGGACAGAAAAAAACAACAACAAACAGTCCACTAATCTCCCAACAATCATACATAACACCACCACATTCCCTTCTCAATTCAGATCTGCTTCACTCATAGCACAAACCAAACAAATAAATCTAATTTACCAAACTCTGGATTCAAGCAGCAAACAACGTCTAAAATCTTTTCTGATCCAACACTGCACACAATTAATCTAAACACTTATCCATAAAACAAAATTAGACATCTGTCATGATATAAATTAATTTACTAGAATCACTCTTTTTACACAGCCGTTGGGCGCAGATCAATTTGATTTTAATTGCGCGGCTTTTGTATCTCAACCCGTTTGACGATTTGTCCTGTGCCCAACCAAAATTAATAATCACGGAGAAACGATTAGTACCCACCCATGAAGATTTATATCGCCGCTTCTGTCGGCTAGGCAAATGTGCCTGATATCAAATTTTCACGTTTCCATACTGAACGCCTTGCTGTAAATGGCGTTTGTGTCAAATCCGTATCAATAAATAGCAGTGAAACTAAACTTTTGTATGTTTTTCGAATTGGATCAGTTTAGCTTCTTCCTGTTAGTCATGCACGTAACAAATTTATGCAATGCACAGAGAACGCACGCATTTCCATCAAATTTATCGTCCTCGTACGGAGTCGAGGTCACAAGGAACTGAACATCACTATGTCCATTTCGAGGAGTTTTCTCGGCCATTCAATCTCAATTTAAATAATGTTTCCAATCAAGTGCAAATAAACGTTAAAATTACGTTTGTGTTATTGTTGTTATTATTATTACCAAATCTGTTATTGGGTTTGAATGAAAGTCAAAATAGCGCCTATGAACTTTATACAATAGAGGTGTGTGTGTGTGTGTGTGTGTGTTTTGTCAAATACGCATTCTCTTAAGCGGTTCATCTCTAGTAATAAAAATTTGTACAGCCGAATTCATAAACCTTGTATGCAAAGGATTTCATGGCCCACATTTCCGATCATTTTAGTTCATTCTAGCTAAGTTGTTCAATCAATCATCTCGGCCATTTGCATTTTCCACGTGTCGAACAAAATGTCACACGCCGCTTATGAATGACTGTCTTGAACTTCTGCGCCCTCTGTGGACACTCTTTCTGTCTCATCATTATATCAAATCCTGGATGAAATATTCAGTCTTGACTGAACACCTGCACTCAAATTAAGCATATTCGCAACAGCAAATAACCCTATCTACTTTCGCAGACTTAATGTCGAGAAACCGAAATAAAAATTTAAAGGCGCTCTAACATTTTAAATAATTATTTATTTATTGATTTTAAATTTTATAGGACACGTCTTTCTTTCCTAACTGCGTAGGAATAGTCTGTATTAAACATAATAAAACCAAATCACTTACAAAACCATGACAGAACTATTCAAAAATCCCAACCATCTAGCCACCAGAACTTTTCTTGTTACAAGCCAGGGGTCTATGCTTGACCGAGCGGTGTCAAACCCTGGCGCGATTCCCTCTAGAAGTCATAAGTTTACCCCAAATTTCCAAAGACTTTTATACAACTTCAGTTGTAAATTAGAAAGCCCGACGTGTCCATTTTATACATGAATTTTACTCTAATCAATGCAAGACCACAAATCTACCAACTTGTCAAATATCTATCAACCGCACATCTGCATAGTTTCTCTTCATCCACTTTCCGTACCGTCAGCAGTTCACGCCGTAGAAACACTACAACTATCCCCTAACACCGGGAACTATTTTAACTACGCCACCTTAGGCCAGTCAATATATGGTTTCAAAGCACATTACGCCAGTACAACTGCATCACATTTGCCACCATGGCGACATAAACGGTATCTGCCGAGTCCGTTCTTGTTTATTCCATTGTGTAATTTACCGGTTTCCTACCGTAAATACTGCCATGCAGTCACCATACCAATGTACAAAAATAGGGACTATATTATTCAGGGGCAGTCATGCGGTTTGGGTCTGAATTCACTACTAATTGACCATTGCATCATGGAAACTCACTAACACTTTCTCTCCGTGACGTTTGCTCCTAGTAATTGGCTAATTACTTCGGGCTAAGGAATATTTCCATTGCACCAAATTCCAATAATCAAACAAGTAATCACACAAATCTAAGAATTCCTTAAACGGGGCGCTGTAACCAAATGCACATCTCCAAAATTTATTACAATATTCATTACATCTTTACTCACTTATGCAAATTGCATGTTCTTTACAAGATCTTTAATCATTTAATCAAATCGCATGCTCAATTACAATATATTCGATCATTTATTTAAATCGCATGCTCATTGCAACATCTATTTTCATTTATTCAAATCTCATGCTCATTGCAACATCTATATTCATTTATTCAAATCGCATGCTCATTGCAACATCTATATTCATTTATTCAAATCGCATGCTCATTGCAACATCATTATTCATTTCTTTAAAGCACATTCTCATTACATCTTTACAAGGTTATTTAAATTGCACGCTCAATACAAAATCTGTACCCATTTATTCCAATCGCATGTTCATTACAACATTTATTCAAATCGCATGTTCATTACAACTTTCTTCATATATTCAAATCGCATGCACATTACAACTTTCTTCATATATTCAAACCCTATGCTCATTACAACTTTCTTCATATATTCCAATCGCATGCCCATTACAGCTTTATTTATATATTCCAATCGCATTGTGATTACAATTTTCTTCATTTATTCCAATCGCTTGCCCATTACAACTTTATTCATATATTCCAATCGCATGCTCATTACAACTTTCTTCATTTATTCCAGTCGCATGCCCATTACAACTTTTCTCATATATTCAAATCCCATGCTCATTATAACTTTCTTCATTTATTCAACTCGCATGCTCATTACAACTTTCTTCATATTTTCCAGTCGCATGCCCATTACAACTTTCTGCATTTATTCCAATCGCATACTCATTATAACTTTATTTATTCAAATCGCATGCTCATTAAAACTTTCTTCATATATTCCAATCGCATGCACATTACAACATCTTTATTCATTTAGTTAAATCGTCTGGTCATTACAATATCTATATTCATTTATTTAAATCGTATACTCATATATTGTTTATTTATTCAAATCGCATGCTCATTATATCATGTTTATTCATTTATTCAAATTGCATGCTCAAACATCTGTATTCATTTATTCAAATCGTATGCTCATTATATCTTTTCTATTTATTCAAATCGCATGCTCGTTATATCTGATGTGTCAGTAGTAGCTTATAGAGTGTTGTTGTGTCAACAGTCTTTTGTTGAATCACAGTAATATAATTCCAGGTTTGAATTCACTATAAATTCCAGTGAAGATCTCTGTCCATGAATTTTATCAGAGCACTTCTGTATTCTAGAGAAAATAATCACTTGAATTCAATAATTTGAAGGTAATAAAATTTCCAGCCCAAAAATGAAATACTGGAAACAACATATAATGCAACTTAAAATTACCAGATCTTAAAGCAAGACTTAAAAATCCAGTTACGAAATTATATAGTTCACTGCTTGACCTCGGGTCACAATTAGCATTTTCTAAAAGAAAACCCATTACCTAATGGAAAATAACCTTCTGAAATGATCCTAATGTTTACAAAATAAAAACCATGCGGTGGACTATGTAAAATACACTAAGGAAATTCCAAAACCTAGACCTAGACCCTAATAAACATATTTACTTCTATTAATAATAAAACTGATTTTAAACCCATAGATATTGAGAATAATTTAGCTATCTATTAGCTGTGTACACATAATAAAATAAAAATGTAAATTCAGATCAAACAGAAATGAACTCAGTTTTGGACAAGATCAAGTCCAACATACAATGTTACATTACAACAGCATGTAATGAAATTTAAAAAAAAACAACCACCCCCAAAAAAACAATAAAGCCTCTCCCCACCCTCCCCCAAAACAATGTAAATTAAATATACATAACAATTGAAACATCTTTATACATTTAATCAGATCGCCTGCTCATTGCAACATCTTTATTCATTTAATAAAAATTCATTCTCATTACCACATTTTTACTAGCTTATTCAACTTGCATGCTCTTTACAACATCTATATCCATTTATTCAAATCGCATGCTTCTTACATTTCTGTTCGTTTAATCAAATCGCCTACTCATTTCACCTTTATTCATTTATTCAAATCGTCTGCTCATTACAACATCTTCATTCATGTATTCAAATCTCATGCTCATTGCAACGCCTTTATTAATTTATTAAAATCAGATGTTCATTACAACATCTTTATCCATTTATTCAAATCGCGTTCTTATTCCCACATTTTCACTAGCTTATTCAAATGGCCTGCTCATTAAATCTTTGTTTATTTATTCAAATTACTTGCTTATTAATCTTTGTTCTTTTATTCAAATCGCATGCTCATTACATCTTTATTCCATTATTACAATTGTCTGCTAATTACAACATACTTTCTCGTTTATTCAAATTGCGTGCTCACTATATTATCTTTATTCATTGACTCGTTCGGCTGATATCATTACTGCTGTGAATGTAAACAAATCAGCCCCCAACTTGAAACTTTAGTAATGTCGGTATGTTCAGATGCAACATTGACCATGACTATCATTTCAGTCAGATTTTCAACAGTGATAATGATTCATTTCTGTACTTATACTAACTGAGCCAGTCATCTCTTATCACATCCTATTAAATTCCCCCAAAATTCGTTATATTTTTTTCTCATATTTCCTGGCGATATGCTAACCAGCGAAGACAGTTGAAGAGAATTTAATACAAATAATGCACATTTTATTGATTTCTGACAATTTGAAATTAGCAATATGCGCGTGCCAATTTTAATCAACTAATCGCCCATCAACGTCTAATATTTTCCCTTAGGTACAAACAAGTGATATGCGTTACCCATATCAACGTACTGAAAAATTTAGAAACATCATTTGAAACATTTTCATGTTATTTCGGGACAATCAACTTGGATGGTGATCACCCCCCCCCCCAATTTTAGTTTTTGGTAGAAGATTTAAATATTAAAAACATACAAAGATTTAGCAGATTGATTTCGTTTGAATGCAACTATTTTCGGTAAGTTTGTCATCAGATAATTAGTTGGCTTTTGGGGGTGGGGGTGGGAAAATTTAAATTGTTTTGCTATACCTATTAAAAATAAATAAATGAGCATATATTGGTGTGTCTCAAGGAGCGTCTGTTCCTACCTACAAACGACACGTTACTTGTAAGCATAAAATCTTTGGATTTTTTTTTTTCTTTCTCGTATAAGATACCGATTCAAGTTGTGTAAGGTTTATTCTGTGGTATTCATTTATTTAAATCGTCTGGTCATTACAATATCTATATTCATTTATTCAAATTGTATGCTCGTTACATCTTGTTTATTTATTGAAATCGCATGCTCATTATATCTTGTTTATTCATTTATTCAAATTGCATGCTCGTTACAACGACTATATTCATTTATTCAAATCGCATGCTCATTTTATCTTGTTTATTTATTCAAATCGCATGCTCATTATATCTGATGTGTCTGTGGTAGTTTATAGAGTGTTGTTGTGTCAGCAGTCTTTTGTTGAATCACAGCAGCATAATTCCAGTGAATATCTCTGTCCATGAATTTTATCAGAGCACTTCTGTATTCTAGAGAAAATAATCACTTGAATTCAATAATTTGAAGAAATAAAATTTCCAGCCCAAAAATGAAATACTGGACACAACATATAATACAACTTAAAATTACTAGATCTTAAAGAACGACTGAAAAATCCTGTTACGAAATTATATAGTTCACTGCTTGACCTCGGGTCACAATTAGCATTTTCTAAAAGAAAACCCATTACCTAATGGAAAATAACCTTCTAGAATGATCCTAATGTTTGCAAAATAAAAACCATGACTTGGATTATGTAAAATACACCAAGGAAATTCCAAAAACTAGACCTAGACGCTAATAAACATATTTACTTCTATTAATAATAAAACTGATTTTAAACCCATAGACATAGAGAATAGTTTAGCTATCTATTAGTTGTTTACACATAATAAAATAAAAAGTAAAGTCAGGTTAAGTAGAAATGAACTCAGTTTTGGACAAGATCAAGTCCAACATACAATGTTACATTACAATAGCATGTAATGAAATTTAAAAATAAACACAAAAGCAAATAATAAAAGCAAGTAACAAACCCTCCCCCTTGACCCCCCCCCCCTTACAAACGACACATGACTTGTAAGCATAAAATTTTTGGATTTTTTTTTTCGTTTAAAATACAGATTCAAGTTGTGTAAGGTTCATTATCACATAGTCGGTACACTTCATATACAGTGTGTGGAGTTTCATTATTCTGTGACAATACCTCCCCCCTAAGAGAAAAAAAAAAAAAAAAGTTCACATTTTTTTTTTTAGACTTCACAGAATAATAGAAAAATAACTACTAATGTTATCTTACAATATTTACACTAGTTATATAGTAATCTGGATTTTCTATACTGGGTAAACATTTATCCAAAGTTCTAATCATGCCCTACTCAGGTAGTCTGCCCCTATATTTTCAACTCCTATTATTGCCTCTACACGAAAGCGATAAGGTTGTAGTGTCAGCGCCCAACGCATCAATCTAGCGTTGGCATCCTTGGCCTTGTTCAAATACAATAGGGGTTGGTGATCAGTCTCGAGAATGAAATCTCTCCCAAAAAGATACGCATGATATTTCCCAATTCCCCACACTACGGCCAAACACTATTCTCAATGACGGAATAGTTTTTCTCCCTGGGTAGCAATTTCCTACTTGAATAAGCTACGGGTAACTTATTGTTATCTTGCTCTTGCAATAAAACCGCTCCCAACCCAGTTTCAGAGGCATCTCTTCTTAAAATAAAGGGTTTGCTAACATCTGGCAATTTTAATATAGGTGCGCTGATTAACTTCTCTTTCAGCCCACAAAAAGCTCTATCTTGTGGCGGTCCCCACTCTACTCTGTTTGGTTGCCCCTTCTTTGTCAGATCAGACAGTGGGCTAGCAATGGCTGCAAAGTTTGGTATAAACTTTCTATAAAATCCAACTAGACCTAAAAACGACCGAACTTGTGTCTTGTTGTCTGGTTTTGGTGCGTTTTTAATCGATTCTACTTGCTTGGGGTGAGGTTTCAAGTGTCCCGAACCACTGACCATATGACCTAAACAATCTAAATCTGTATAACCAATACTGCATTTAGTGGGTCTCACTGTGAGGTTCGCTCTGCGGAGCCTATCGAAGAGTTCCGTCAGGATGGACACGTGCTTACTCCAAGTATTCGTGTACACGAATATATCATCCACGAAGCTATCAACGCTTGCTAAACCTTTTAGCAACTTGCGCATTAAGCGACAACACGTGGCACTGGGACCTACTAACCCGAATGGCATTACCTTGAACTGATATAGTCCTTTCTGGGTCGCAAATGCTGTCAATGCACGGGACTCTTGAACAATGGGAACCTGCCAATATCCCTTGGACAGAACCAATTTGGAAATCCATCGGTTACTCGACATCTTTGCAAATAGACCCTCCATATCTGGCATTGGTTGTGCATCGAACACCGTGATTTTATTTAACTGTCGGAAGTCGATACAGAATCGGTTCGTCCCATCTTTTTTTCTGACTAGCACTACGGGGGAAGAATATGGCGAGTTGGAGGGCTCAATCACCCCCAAATCTAACATTTTACTCACCTCCTCGTCCACAGCTTTTCGTGCGTTGTATGGTACCGGATAACCTTTGATTCTAATGGGGTCCGTCGTATTCAGTTGAATTCTGAGGTCTACCAGGTTTGTACAACCTGGTTTGTCGGTGAATACGTCCGAGTATTCATCCAAGACCGCGTTAATTTGTTGACGCTGGTCTTTGGTCAACTCCGTACTCACATTGACTTGATCTACCCCTTCCTTCGTAACACCCAAGGGACACTCAAGGGAAACCTCGATTTCTGTGTCTACTACGTCGTCGTCGATGACCGCCGTACAAACGACATTTAAGACCCCTTTTTCTGCATTGTTGCTCTGTCTCTTGATGTACAACTTAAGCATGTTAGCATGGAATGTCCTCAAATTACCGTCCATGTCAATTTTATAGTCCATGTCACCATTGATCTCTTTAACTTCGTAGTGATCTTTCCACTGAACTAGTAATTTGTTTGTGCTAGTAGGAAGAAGCAGCAGAACCTGATCACCTACAACGAATTTCCTATTTCGCGCTCTACGGTTATAATACTTGGCATATCTACGTCCCGATTTCATTAGTTCATCCCGTGCCATCTGACATGTACCCTCGAGTTTTTCTCGCAGATCTAGCACGTACTGGTAGGTAGTTTTTATTTCTTCGTTCGCGACGTCACCCGTCCAAAGTTCGCGTAGTATCCGCATCGGGCCTCGAACTGTTCGTCCGTACAGCAATTCGAAGGGTGAAAACCCTAAACTTTCTTGCTGTACTTCACGGTACGCGAACAGAACCGCGTTCAAATAGCGGTCCCAGTGTTGCGGACGTTCCGCGCACATTTTTCGTAGCATATGTTTCAGGGTACCATTAAACTTCTCTACCAGACCATTGCACATCGGATGGTATGGAGCATTGTTGAGCTGTTTGATGGACAACAGCCTACTTATTTCACCCATGAGGTCTGAGGTAAATTGGGCACGACAATCCGTAAGGATTTCTTCTGGCACTCCAACCCTACTGAAGATGTCAACCAATGCATCAGCCACTCGTTCCGTTTCAATAGTTGGTAATGCCACGGTTTCAGGATATCTGGTTGAGTAATCCACGAGAGTAAGAATATACCTGTTCTTCCTTTCGGTAACTGGTTGTATTGGTCCTACAATATCCACCGCCACTCTTTTAAACGGCGTATCTATTAATGGCATCTGTCCTAAGGGCACCCTTGTGATCCTCCCCTTACCTACGGTTTTCTGGCATACGCCACAAGACCTAAAGAACCGTATGACATCGCCATTAAAACCAGGCCAGTAGAATTCAGCGACTACTCTGCTGGTGGTCTTCGCCTTACCCAGGTGTCCTGCCATACTAGACTCATGTGCCACCCTAAGTACATGAGATCTGTATCTCTGGGGTACGACCACTTGCCAATACTTCTTACCCTCCTGAGTGACAAACTCCTTATTAATTAGCTCGTTCTTCCGAACGAATTTCGAGCTGCCCCCACCCTTGCAGTGTTTAATTGCACCGGACGCGATTTCTCAACAATAGTTTTGATGGTTTCATCGCGTTCTTGCTCTCGTTTGAACTCTTCGCGTGAAATTCCGGAGATCGACTCGGGGACTTTTAATTTCTGAAACGCGTTTTTCTCTCGCCGGGTTTGTGCTCGCGTTTCCATTGCCTGGTCCAAAGGTATCCTGAAATCTGCCAAGGTTGGAAGACGGGAACCTTCAACATTACCGATCGTCAGATCGTAAATAGGGTTTTCCATACAAAGGGTATCAACAGTTCCCGTTAGGAAAGGTGTTTCTACCGTGATCCTTGCTACGGGGATGCGACCGATCGTCTGATCGAGTAGCATACACGGGGCTCCCACCCGAGCATTTGATTATCCTGCACGAGACTACGTTTGATCACTACACCCGTGCAACCAGTGTCACGTAATGCTACGACTTCTCGACCGTTCGCGAAACCTCTCGCGGTTGGTACACGCGCTTTGGGGAAAAGACATGTACCAAGTGAAGGCATACCTGGTTCTACCTGCACAAGACTACCAGACGTACCTTTACTCTGTATAGCCACGGCTGCCTTATGTGTAAGCCCCTTCCTTTTAGGACATTTTGCTTGAATATGACCCCATTCCTTACACAAGTAACATTGTACACCCTGTCGACCTGTACCCCTAACAGACCTACTGGCCTCAGCTGATTTCATAAGCTCTTTAGGCATCGGCCTGGTAGACTGGTTTCCAGACTTAAAATCTTTTGAAACCACGTTTTGGGTTCCCCCATGAGCCTCGGCAAACAAATCGGCCTGCTTAGCCATATCTTGTACATTTGAGAAGACTTTCTCTTTTAGAAACTGACATAGTTCCCGACCAACTGTGTTCAACAATTGATCTCTGAGCAAGAGATCAGTCAGCCCTTCAAACCTTTTCACCGCTTTGCCGCATTCAATCCACCGCTGAAAATAGTTCGTTATTCTAACGATGAACTGACCAAAGGTTTCTCCCTTCTCGGGCTTGCCATACCTGAACTTTTTACGGAAACCCTGTTCAGTCAGCTCGTACCTTTTTAGAAGTGCTTCCTTCAGGACGTCGTAATTGAACACATCGTCTCTAGGAAGTCGCGAGTACACATCCAGTGCCCTACCTTTTAATAAAGCACCGAGATGCATTGCCCAGTAATTTCGACTCCACTTCTGATTCTCGGCGTACCGCTCAAACCGATGAAGATAACTATCCATGTTATCTTTTTCATCGTCAAAGGGGGGTAATTTAGGACCCTTTAATTTACTAGAGGCAGAAACGTCTTCTCCTTTTCTAGCTGTTGCTAACTCTACCTGGCGTTCATGATCTCGTTGCCTTATTCTTTCTTCTGCCTCTATGATTTCCAATCTTGCCCTCTTTTCTAACCCTACCCGCCTTTCCTCCGCTTCCTTTTCTAATTCCCTTTTCCCCTTTCAAGTTCCTTTATTTCCCTTTCAAGTTGTTTGGTCATTTCAAACTTTCTTTTCTCAGCTTCCCTTTCTAATTCCCTCGCCTTTGCCCTTTCATCCCTCTCCCGGGCTTGTTCTTCCTGAATAAATTTCCTTAAACTTTCCCCCTCATACCCGAATTCTTTGCCTAAAGCGACCGAGTCCTTAAGGGATGACATGACTGTTATAACAAATTTAATTTCACAGAACAGACTAACTTTATCTTCCTGATGAAGGCAACCAGAACAAAATAAATATGTATTTATAATGGACCCACGGACCTAGAGAAGTCAGTCAAATAAACACCAACTTGAAGATTAGTTTGGCAAGGAAGTCACACTCTTAATATGTAAACAATTAGTGTAGACTTTCACAAACACAATGATGATGATTCACTTATCCAAAAAAAAACAAAAACAGATCCCACTTCTGACACCATTGTAACAGAATTGAAACCGAGTGGGCTTTTCTTCTTGGACTAAATGAACAACACAAACACAATGAATGATGTAGGTTTATGAAATGAATTGATAAAAAAATATAGGAAGATTCTTTCACGCTCCAAACACACGACTCATTCAATTACTAACACATCCACAAATGGAAACATAAATGAAAGTGAAATGCAAATATTCAAAATGAAAAGTGAGATTTACATAATCTCACGTAATGTAACCGAGACTGAGATTCACATAATCTCATGTAATGTAAATGAAATTGAGATTCACATAATCTCATGTAATGTAAACGAGACTCAAATAATCTCATGTGATAACATAAATAATAATTGTATTCAATTAAAACATCAATTGAAACAAATACTTTCAATGTTAAACAATACAACGATTGCACCAAACAATGACTCGTGACTCAGTCATACGATAACTATTTGTAAAAACTTGCATCCGAAACCATTTGGCTTGGTTTATGAGTCCATTTGTCAAAACCACACAGTTCTCCGGAATTCCTGAGTCGGCTCATTTGTTTTGGCCTCATCCACCCTTCACGGATCCACCATGCGCACAAGTTTATACATCATGCAGTTCCTTCCTTGTATGGACTTGAATGGACCTGATTCCACCCCATACAGACATACAGACAGCCAGACCGTCAGTCTGATGTATCTGCATACACATACGCACAGCTACACAGCTATACATCTATGCATCCACATACACAGCTCCACCGCTATGCATCCACATACACAGCTCCACCGCTATGCATCCACATACACAGCTCCACCGCTATGCATCCACATGCACAGCTACAATAATAAAACCAAACTGGTCATAATAAAAGGTACATAATTACAATCTATAGATACATGCTACTGACTTAAAGGCTTAATAGGAACTTGTAACAATTCAAAAGTTCGTTTCAAATCTGCGTAGTGGTAAAGACAACATTTCACACTACTACATTAAAACTGAATATGCTTCACATATCAAATAAAAATGTAACACTTACCCCTATGGCTGTAGACAAAAATGGAGAACGTACACTCCTCGACAAGATCCAAATGACCAATGTGTCAGTTTTAAATAGAATCAACCTTAAATCTATAGAAGAGTGAATAATAGTCAGGGTAAAATACTCATGCTTATCGTGACTCTCGTCGCATGTAGATTCCGACGAGATACATGCTTGTACAGTCGCTTATCTGGAGAAACAATTATTCACCCCAGGTAACGTTGTACGCATGCACAACGAATAATGGTCAAAAATAGATCTAAGGCAAAACCAAGTTATTTCTCGCCTTATTCTGTGACACATGTTACAGCTCAATGACGATGATCTCCTGTTTACTGTTTATGTTACAGCTCACTGATGATGAGTTCATGTTAACTGTTTATGTTACATAACATTGATGTTAGTCCCTTTTTTACTCTTTATGATACAGCAGTGATGGTTGTCCCCTGTTTAGTCATTGTGATACCGTATGGCGATGACGGTTCCCTGTATACTGTTTATGATACGGCTCATTGATGGTGGTTCCCTCTTTACTGGTTATGATACAGCACATGGATGGTGGTCCCCTCTACTATGTTACAGCTCATTAATGATGATCCCCTGTATACTGTTTATGATACAGCTCATGAATGACGGTCTCCTGTTTGGTGTTTATGATACAGCTCAGGGACGATATGGTCCCCTGTTTACTGTTATGATACAACTCATTAATTATGATCCCCTGTTTACTTTTTATGATACAGCTCATGGATGATGGTCCCCTACTGTTTATGTTACAGCTCACTGATGAAGGTCCCCTGTTTACTGTTAATGATACAGATCAATGATGATGGTCACCTGTTTATTGTGTATGATACAATACATTGATGATGGTTTCCCTGTTTAATGTTTATGATACAGCTCACGGATGATGGTCCTCTGTTTACTGTTTATGGTACAGTTCAGTTTTGATGTTCCCCTGTTTACTCTGTATGATACAGATCATTGATGATGGTCCCCTGTTTGCTGTGTATGATACAGCTCATTGATGATGGTCTCCTGTTTGCTGTGGATGATACAGCTCATTGATGATGGTCCCCTGTTTGCTGTGTATGATACAGATCATTGATGATGGTCCCCTGTTTGCTGTGTATGATACAGATCATTGATGATGGTCCCCTGTTTGCTGTGTATGATACAGATCATTAATGATGGTCCCCTGTTTGCTGTGTATGATACAGATCATTGATGATGGTCCCCTGTTTGCTGTGTATGATACAGTTCATTGATGATGGTCCCCTGTTTGCTGTGTATGATACAGTTCATTGATGATGGTCCGCTGTGGTGCTTAGTTAGCATTAAAGTTTAAGAATTTCCTTATAGCTCCAAGTGCCCCGGAGCAGAGTTACAAAGTAAAAACCATAATCACGAATTTTTCGTTGTTGTTTAAGGTTGTCATCTTCATTTTGGTATAGGTGAAAATACAAGAATTATCAACTAGACCATAACATAGTCCTTATTTATTTTTGACTATATGCATGATCATGTATGTGTGTATGTATGAGGAACACAAAATAATCACTGTCTTGTGTATGGGTTGTGGTGTATTTAATAGTAAGTTTCAGTATATTAACTACTGGCTCTCGTATCGCTTGTGTTAGATTGTCGATCTAAGGATATGAACAGACCTATGGTCTATTACCATAGAGCCCAAAGTGACATCCTAATGTTCAGTCTCCATGGGCCTCCATATCGTCCCATCCATGTCCAATTCCCATCGGACCCGATAGACTGCTAATGCTAAATTGACGTTGGGCTCCATATCGTCCGTTTCACTTTAAATCTCGCTAGAGCCCCAATTCCGCTAATGTTAATTTGATATAGGCCACCGCACTGGTCTTGTAATCTTAATTCCCGCAAGGCCCGATATAGGTCTCAAACCGCAAATGTTAAGTCCCCGTTGTGCTCAGTACATAATTGTGTAGTTCCCAAAAAGGTGAAAACCCTTAGGACCCCATCTCGGCCCAAGACCGCAAACCAGGAAAATATTATAAATATGTCTTCAATGTAGTGATAGGTTGTGTAGTTTAAAAGAAATTTATAATCATGAAAATTATTAATGAATTCCATAGCTGATGATAGAGCATCAACTTCATGGTTTTTGAGAGCGATGTGCTGATTTACAAATCGAATAAGCCGAGGCAAGGTTTTTAACTGTAAAAAGATTTGTAATCTGACCAGCCACTAAATTTATATCAAGATAACTTGTAACTTTTTTGTTGAGTCGGAATTTTGAGAAAATAATATTTCTGATCTCTAAAAGATCATTTCCATAGTGTCTTAACGCTAACTATCTTACTTGCTCTAATGAAGGGACTGGTACATCTTCAAAGTCACTAATATCCTGATACTCGTATAAATTTCTTCTGACATCTGTTTTAATAAGATCTTAAATAAAATCATCTTTTTCCTCCTTGCTATAATCTTTGATATCATCGGTTATGCTTTTATTGCAGCTAGTGATTTATTAATAGTGATCGGATTAAACTTAATAACATGCTTAATACCACTAACATTTTTTGTCATCATATGATCTCATTAGTAGATTTGCATTATATCGATTGTCAACTACCTTCAGCAGAGTTGTTTGTCATTGTAATCAAGACCAAGCTCTTTAAAACATTTTCGCTTAAGAAAATTATCGTTTAGCATTTGCTTTTGGTTAGCTTTGAATTTTGCAAATTAGCCAAATGATCAAGATCATTATGTAATTTATTAATTCGTGTTTGTTCTGGACCTTTTCCACCATGCGCTCGTGCTTTTATTATATTTGATTGATAAATCAAAACTGTATTTTCTTTTGATAATTTGAGAACAATTTAAAAAAAAAAACAAATCCTCAACTTGCTTTTGTTCTTCCAAACAATCTTCAGGATGACAGTATTTGCTTAAGATATCATAATCGTGTATAGCATCTTTAAGCTGAGGTCCACGCATATTATGCACACAAATAAAATTGTCTTCGTTATCTGTGAGTTTGACATCTGGATTGTTTATTCTTTCGAAATCTAGTTTTTTTTAGCTCGTTTATCCTGTTTTTAAACTGTGCTCTGTCATCAGATCCTGAACCCTTGACAGAAACATCTTTTTCCGAATTAAAAATATTATCATAAAACTCTTTTGTTACAGTTATAATTACTGGTTCTATCATTATTTTTTAAATATCTGATTAAATTTGATCACAATGATCATACTTGATCATCGAGTGTATATATTTGAAACGCTGTCAGACCAGGAAACGGACTTTCTGCAGCGACAACGAATATTCGAAAATACAAGTACTTGTTAACGGTATTTGCAGTTGGAATTATAAAGTATTGTACTTTTGAAATAGATGTGTTTGGTGTACTATACAATATTATCCAGTTAATATCATCGTTTGATCCTTCTAAGAGCCAGTTAAAAATTCAATCAACACCTGAGCTTATTTTGCCTCGCAAATGAAATTGCAAGATTGAAACTGCAACATGACAATTGATTTTGATCCAAAAGTTTGCTGTTTCTCCATTGGTTGTCCATTCGTTTCCACCAACAATGACAGAACTGAAAAGAAAATCATGATTTGGATTGTTTCCAACTTACTGTGTAGATGCTGTTACAACAAATTCAGCTCTGTTATCAGCAGCCTCAAAAAGTGTTGGATATATATCCAACATTGTTTTTAGTTTGTTTTACGCCACCAACTAAATCAGCTTTGTTGGATAAATCAGCGGGATTAACCGGAATATACGTTGACGTTATTTTGTTAACCCCCATGTTTAGCGCACCAGACATTGCATCGCCGATTAGTTTAACAAAATTATTTTTGACAAATATGACATTGGTTAGCCAATCATCGTTGGCCAATGTCGTGTTGTCAAGTTGCGTATTGTATATCATCTTACCACCCATATCAATACTTCGAGTCATCAATCCGCCAGACAAATGCAAATACGGAGTAAGTGCTTCTCTTAACTGAGTATAAGTAATATCATCAGTATCATTAGCTGGCAGTGAGGTTATTGGTAATCCAGTTACTTGTGCGTTATTACTCATTATCAGGTAACCAGTCACTGTGTCGACGGTTTTCTTTACCGCGGCATCATATACAGATTTCACTTGATTGTAACTTGCTGCTTGACTTATATTTGGCAAAGCTAGAGGAAATATTTGATCTAGTCCAATAATCTTTTTACCAAACATATCAATGTTTCCAGTCACTATAGCACCTGTCTTATCAAGCTTGTTGTTATCTATGTATCTCAACTGCAGATAACTTACTGCTTGACTTTGAACCAAATTTGCTGGTGGATATGCAGTTTCCAACCCGATAATCTTTTTACTTGACATATCAATGTTCCACCTGTCTTATCAAGCTTGCTGTCATCTACAGATTTTAGCTGAGCATAATCTACTGCTTGTGTGTTATTCACATTTACTGGTTGGGTATGTTGTTTCAAGATCGAGCACTCGTTGATTTGACATTGATAAGTTTCCAGTCATTGTATCGCCAGAGTTTTTGACAAACGCGGATAGATCAACTTTACCGTCTGTTGTTAGAGTTGTGTCTGCTGACACAGAACTGTTAATGTTGTTCCGAATTTAGTGAAAAATCTATTGTTTATTCTTAATGCCCACATCCAAATGCAGGCATAAATTTGTACTACCAAAAATTTGTATGCCAACAAATATAACAATGTCAATATTCAATTTTGATACCGAGCGAATAGTGAAACACAAACACAACAATGAACTACCTGGTTGTCATTACCTTATCGTTGGTCGAACAGGATCTGGCAAAACAAACTTGCTAATGAACCTCTTGTTTAACACCAATTTTAACTACGATCGGGTGTATGTTTATACAATTAATCCACAACAAGACAAATACGAACTTTTAAACGAGTACAACGATAAACTTCGCGATGAGCTTGGTGTAGGAGAGGATAAATTTTTTATAAGACAACTAACAGATTTGATTCCGGTAAACGAACTTGATTCGACAGAATAAAATAATTGCATTTGACGATATTCCGCTGAACAATAATGAAATGAACAAATTACGATCTTATTTTTCGTTGTCACGTAACAGAAAGTGTAATTCGGTTACCTTGCCCAAGGTTTTTATCACGTTGACAGATTTATTCGACGGAATACATGATGTTTCATACTGTTTCCTGGACTAGATAATGTTGATGTGCGAAATATCGCAAATGAGCAATGAATGCAGCGACGTAACAAAAGATAAATTTATTGAGCTCTATCATGAGGCAACCAAGGACAAATATATGTTTTTCTTATTTGATAAACTTTAACGAGATCTGAAAAAATGATCAGATGTTGTTTTGACAGATTTCTTTGACTGACAATTTACTAATTTTTATCCCCGACGCAGTTGGTGTTAAGCAAAGCACGCCGCAAAATTTGTGTGTAATACTGAATAACAATGGACAAAAAAAAAATTGATTTGCTAAAGAAATTTGCTGCAACAAGAGCGGCGTTTAAAAAGAAAGTACAGGAAGAACGTCAAGGACAACTAGCTGAGGCAGAAGAAACTGCCAAACGTTTTAAACAAGTAACTGAGGCTGTACTTGGAAAATAATCAGATTCATCAGCGCTATCAGCCGACGAGCTCATAAAATTAGAAAAAAGTTTTTTTTTGGGTTTACTTGGAGATAAACAGAAAGCGGAAGTAGAGATTGCTGTAAAAATATTGTGGAACAAGCCGAACCACATGAAAAATTTCTTGAAAAAATTGATGCTGAAAGAATTGAACAAATGGAGCACATAGAGGAAGAAAAAGAACTCAAACGTATGAATATAATTTACAGCTGGATTTCAAGATTACACAAAAAATAAGAGATAACGAGTACATCATGTTTGCTAGCGGCAATGATATTGCAGAAAATATAGTGATATAAGAAATAATTCAAAAGAAGATATCGACAAACTAACAAAACTTTTGGAAAATATAGGAATTGACAATGAGGATAATAGTGAGAAAATGACACCAGAACATTTTGATAATATTATCAGATTGTATAACGGGCATCTTAACGATATTATTGCCAGGCTTTATCTTAAAACTATCAAAATCATATTGAGTAATAAAGAAAGGTTTACTGAGGGCAGAACAAAATTAAGAACGCTAGCAAAAGTTCTTGACGAAGAGAGAGTAGAAGAAAAACGTGGTTATGGTGATAGAGGTTTTACATCAACCGCGGAAATGGTCGACCGACTAATGTCACTGATATCATCAAAAGAATCAGGAAATGTCGGTGTGGAAATCGACAACGAAATCATAGACATACTTGATCATCTTCGATCAGATGGATTATTAACAACGGGCAAATACGAAATTTTGCACAACGATCTTATTGGTTCAGGGTAAACGTGATTTTGTCTTCACACAAGTTGTCTTCACGCGAATTTTGTGAGGCGTAAAAAATAAAGATGATGACAACAACGTTATTACTTGACTCTTCACAAACCACAAACGACAGCGCAAACTTTGGTGCAAACTATAATCCACCAATAAAACTTGATCCAGATCGACAATAGAAAATTGGATTAATTTCTGCTACAGAGTGGCATGCAATGGCCAATGTAAAAACAGACATCAATGAAAACTTTACTTTTCAACCTCGTGCTTGGGCATCATTCATAATACCACAAGGCGCGTATAACGTAACAGACGTAAACTAGACAATCAAGAACTAATCACATAAACGGTGGCTTCGCTGACAATTTCGAGTTGACTCCGAACTATAACACATTACGTGCTATAATTACGTTATAAAACAATTTGTTAATCGATTTTGCACCAGCAACTAGCACTGCGTCATTATTAGGCTTTAAATATCAAGAATACGGCAGCAGCGTTGAAGCTGCCGCAATAACATGCGACGGCGATGTTCCTGTTAACATAACACGGGTAAATACGATTTTGATTAATTGCTCAATTGCGTCTGGTTCTTACTCTGCACGAGGTAGCCAAGGACAGACAATTTATAGTTTTTCTCCAAACGTTCCACTAGGATCGTTAATGCAAGTTACACCTCGACAAATAATATACTATCCTGTTAATCTTGAAAATCAAATATTAAACATCAACATGCAACTGTCAGATCAATCCGGGCGGCAACTAGACCTTAACAATGAATTTGTGACCTATTACCTGCACATACGTACCGTCCAATAAACCGTTAGACATTTTAACACGTGTTATTAAACAAATTTTATAAGGCATCATTGAATAAACATGAAACAAAGAAATATTTATCGAAGAAAAATCGAAGGAGGTTTCTTGGGAAACATATTTTCTAAGATTGTCGAAAATTTACCAAGATTTGCACATTAAGTTGCACCTATTGCAGTGGACGCGTTAAAAGCGTTTGCGTCTGCAGCTGGAACTGCGGTTGGACAAAAGATAGCCGATAAGATAAAACCAAAGCCGATTGCAGAAGTCATTTCAACAATTGAACCAACGGCAGATACTAAACAAGCAATGATTGCAACAACTGAAGAATCTTTATCAAAGCGCGGTGAAGATATCATACAAAATTTGGTAAGGAAAACAAGACCCATCGAATGAGGTATTGCCGCATTCAAATCATTTTGTCGCGCGACTAACAAAAATACACCAATCATCAAGCCAAGAATTTTGTGCAGCAATCGCAAATAAAATGTCAGTTAAAAACTCTTGATCTTACCGAAGAATTTGATACTGATGACGTCCCAACTGAATTTGAATATGTCGAGTATCTCGATCAAAATTCAAACGAACCAAATAAGGCCCGCGTCAGAACTTTTAATACATGAGACGAAGATGTGTTTTTACTACCGCATAAAGCAGTGTTAGAAGTACGTGGGCAAATATTATCCGCAGTTGCTAGTGATATCGCAGCTAATACAGAAATTGCACTTGTAAATAACGAATGGAGCTTGTTTAGAAGCGCTAGATACCAGTTGGCTAATCAGACCGTAGAATACATTTCCATGATTGTGCCTGTTGCAAGCACAATCCTTAACATTGCCTTGTTTAGCAAAGATTATTCGAGATCGGTGGCGACTAGTATGATGTGGTTCAAAGATACTGGAACCGGAATTGCTGTTTCAAACGAAGTTAAAACAGGAGACGATACTGCAGCAGCTGTTGGAAATGGACTTATTTTAACACCAGGCGGAGCTAATGCGGCAGCACAACATACTGTACCAGCTCTAACAGCTGGTGGTGTTATCGTTGCAAATGCAATAAGAAGTGCATTCGGTAATGCACGACGACAAAACTACAATGAAGGTTATGCTAAGCGAAAAGCGTTTTCAGCAGAATCTTGTCAAATAACAATGATGCCCCTGAACACAATATTTGGATTTTGCTGCGATTACGACAAAGTGTTTCGTGGACTAAGACATACACTTGTGCTAGATCGAGCAGAATGAGATGATTATTTGATTCGAATTGGTCTAGCCGTCGCATAGTTTGTAATTTCTAGACGTGAGTTGTGGATGCCACGAGTTGTTCCATCGATAAACAAGTCAATATAACTAGAGTCAATGTTAACCGCGTACACAAAAAATATATATTTCCAGCAAAATAAAATATACCAGACGGGAATTCGAAACACAACCAACTACACGTGGCGAATAACAACCGCATCAAGAAAACAATTGGTAAGATATTTGTTTGTTGTGTTTCAGCAACAGGCACGGCGTGGTAGTCAATTACAGAATAATGTTGTATTTGATAACGCTGATGTCAGACGAATCTTTGGCAGAATAAATTCGAAACAATTTCGAAGACGAGCAATCGAATGCAACTTTTCTGATAACGCTAACAGAAACGTATCTCGACCGTATATGTATCTTATGGAAGTAATGCAAAAATACCAAGACTCAGATAGCGGATCTCAAATTTCTATCAAGGAATTCAGAAATCTTTACCCGATCTTTTACTTTAACGTATCAAAGCATTCGGAACGAGCTTTCAGATCAACGGCGGATATTGAAGTTACTTTGACGCTTGGAGGTGTTCCAGGTGCACCGCATAATGTATACGCGCTTGTTGTAAGTGACAGATTCTTGACAATTGATTTAAGACAGAATGGCTGTGCATGTGTAACGTCCAGACTGAAGTATTGTCTAGCAAACAGTTTGACTATTGTATAACAAAACAATATAAAACAACAATGACAACAAAATACATTACAATAGAAATACACCTGACCCAGGGTCAGGTTAAAAATTAACAACCGCAGCTGCCAAACGTAGTACTGTTTCTTTAAAGATATCGTCAACGACTGTGTCGACGGCAACGTCAGGTATACAAACAAAACTAATGTTGACTCAGCATCAAGTAGATAAACTCAATCGAGGCAAGCAGTTTGTTCTTAACCTATCAGTGGCGCAAATAACAGCAATATCAAAACACGGCGGAATTCTAGGGCCACCATTTGCAACATTAGCAAAAACAATATTACCTAAAGTAATTCCGGTATTAGGAACACTAGGACTAGCAGCAGCATCATGAGCAGTATCAGGAACAACTAAAAAGGCAGTATCCGGAGGCGGTATAAAACAAATTGTGTGACGTGCTTAGAGTTTATCAAACTCCAACTCGATGTTCTTCCAATATCCAGTTTTGTCTAGTATGGAAAAAAAAAATGCCAACGAAGAAAGACAACAACGCCAAAGACGTCGCGGTCGCGAAAACCAAGAAAACAAATGCAAGGAGGGTTTGTTACAATAGATCCACTTTTATCAGCGGGCAGTCCACTGCCAAACCTGCTAGGAATCGGCAGGGGAGTAAATGTCGCAGATTAATGTTGCCGGGAACCAGGAGATGAAATCGCGGACAACTTTGTTGCCATTACGCAAGGTTGAAAAATATTTTCACGGAGTATATTTTAGAGACGAATTATCTAATGCACCAGAAGACGATTCATGTGTAATTATTATACAAGATTTTTCCGATGGATCAGGAACACATTGGGCAGTGGTTTATAAAAACAATTACTTTGATTCGTTTGGGCTTCCTCCAAGTGACGTTATGAAGAAAAAATACAAAAAAAAAATAAATAAAAATAAATAAATGAATCTTCTAACCAGCTACTAACCAGCTATAGCTAGTTGGAACGTCTGCTTGTGGATATTATTGTATTATGTTTGCTAGGCAGATGTCACAGAGTTCAAAGAACTCCGAATCTAATTTTCTCAGGTTTATTCTACAGTTTGACAAATATAAAAGTAAGGACAATGACGCGCGGGCGATTAGTTTGTGTGACAATCGAATATAAAAATGACAACATATTGTCTCAAGTGCAAAACTAAACGTCCAGCACAGACGAAAAAACAGAAAAAAACAAACAATAGAATGATGTTAAAAACTATCTGTGCTAATTGAGGTAAAAAGAAAAGTATGTTCCTCAAACAAAGTTTGACGAAACAAAACGCCACCGCCGACACAGTAGCGTCGACGCCGTCGCTGAGATCGGGAATATATATAATTCTCCTGACCGATAAAGTTATTCTGGTTAATGATTAAAACAATAACTCTGAGTTTGAAAAACAAAAAAAAAAATTAAACTATTAGGAATTCCTACGAATTTCTTATCTTTTACTGTTTTTTGACTGATTTTGTGGAGTTTAAAAAACTCTACAGAAAAATATAAAAATGAAAAGTGCGACATGTAATTGTGAATGTGACAAGGATCTTTGTATGGAACAAGATAAAATTGTTCCATATTGCCAATCCTGCAATCGCAGAGAAGTAATCGGCAGCAATATTGACATCCAGAAACTTATTGGTAAATTGCCAAAACAATTCGTTCCGAGTCGTGGTTGGACATTGCTCGGCCACAAATATATTGAGCCGTATAATCCGTTGGATCAACAGTTGGACGAGAACGACAATCCACTGCCTGGACAAGAGCCTTACAATCAAGCTGATGCGATAGCAATGCGCCACGACATTTGTTATCGCTATAACGAACAAGACAATCCTGGTTGTGATAATATAAAGCTAAACGAATTACATGACATGAAGCCGACCGGCGACCTGTTTCACAGGCTACGTATTGACCGAAAACTAGTGCAAGGATTGATTGAAACGAAGTACAAACTCGGACTCGGTAGAGTTCTGCTTAGAGAGCCTGGGCTTGGAAAGCTTATACGTGGCCCTGCTATACAGGAGCTTGCGTCGGAGTTACAAAATCTATAAAAACAATGTTTCCGCGATGTAAGGTTGTCGCGAATGCCGTTGACGATATCTGGGCGATAGATCTAGTAGATATGTCAAATCGTGCTCAGTTTACTGATAACAAGCGATACTTGTTTATTGTTATTGATGTTTTTAGCAAATATGCATTCGTTATACCTGTTGCCGATAAAACAGGAACATCGATAACTGATGCGTTAAAACAAATTATCGTTAGCACGGAAAGGCGACCAAATAAAATATGGACTGACCACAGCGCAGAGATTTGTAATAAAAAGTTTTAATATTTTCTGAAATAAAATATCATTAAAACTATGTTACGGGAAATGAGGGAAAGAGCGTTATCGTAGAACGATTTAATCGTACACTAAACGAAAAAATCCTCAAACACCTGACAGCTTAAAACAGAAACAGATACATTAACGATTTTCCGCAAATTATATCTGATTACAACAGCACAAAACACAGATCTATCAAAATGTCACCAAATGACGCAATTAAAGCTCCGAAAATATGTACCGGAGACATAAATTTAAGATCGGCTATAAAGTCAGAATTTCTCTGTCAAAAAAGTTATTTGAAAAAGCATTTACTCCCAACTGGACTGAAGAAGTATTTGTCGTTGATAAAGTTTTAATGACAATTCCTGTAACGTACGCGCTAAAAAGATTTGTCAGGCAAACCAGTAATTGGTTGTTTTTACGAACAAGAACTGCAGAAGACAGATCAAGATGTATTTGTTATACAACGAGCAAGCAGAAAGCGTGGCAAAAAAGTCTTGTCAAGTGGCGCGGTTACAGAGATAAATTTTATAGTTTTGTACCAACTAGCAGTATTGGAAAATAATGTTTTTTGTTAATTTCTTCGTATTGGAGTAAGATCGATTTACATTTTAGTGGCTTGCCAAGAGATATCAAATACTGTTTTCTAGCTCCTGCGATAGCTCCGCTATTGTACATCAAGTTGAAGATCTTGACAAACACAAAATCGAATTTTATACTTTTTTACCGACCTGGTATTGCGGTGTTCATAAACGGCTTTATCAATTGCCAGAATAATTGATTTTCCGCAACACTAATATCGAATTTCAATGTTTTATGCAATGTGATATTTGACATCATATCGCCAAGTTGTTGATCTTCCATATGATTTCTTATCCCATGACGATGTCATGGCGACGGTGTTTATTTCTTCACCGCTATCATGCGTTACAAAATCTTCACAGCTATCATGCGATAGAAAATCAACTTCGACAACTGTGGTATTTGGTTTGACAAAAATATCCTCGTATGGTGTATTGTATATATCTGCAAGGAGTTTTCTAAAGTCCGTATATTAATTAACTTTTATCTTTTTTTACTACAATAACGATTTAGTCTCATGAACTAGCAATAATTGTTAATCGAAACGAGCTTGAGGAAGCTGTTCGACAGGTTTTCTTTTCGGAAGAGCGAGATAAGGTATCTATTAACCTGGTCCTGGTGAATAACGGTGTCGATGACAGCGTCAAGGACAAAGTGCTTCTGACAGAAGCAGAAAAGAGAAACTGCAAGAAGATACAGTTTCTCACGTAATATATGACCGAGATTTCTTTACCAGACAAGGATAAATTTTTGTTTGCAGCTAAGAAAAGAAAATATAGCCGATGGCGAGTACAAATATGCTCAAGATATTTGGAATAAATATTCGTGTAAAACTTTCGGAGATTATCATAATTTCTACTTGAAAACAGATGTACTATTGCTGACAGATGTATTCGAAAGTTTTCGAAAAGTGAGTTATAACAATTACGGACTTGATCCTTGTTGGTATTACTCTGCTCCAGGTTTATCGTGGGATGCTCTGTTGAAGTTTAGTGAGGTAGAATTCGAACTACTAACCGACGTTGATATGTTCTACTTTATCGAAAAAGGCATCTGCAATGTCATTATTTACCACGACAACAATAATCTCTATGGCTATGCAATGTCAGAACCAATGCCGTACGGTGGATTTCGTTGGATTACACCTAATGAATTTCTGCGTGAAACGGAAGTAGATATACCAGAAGATATTTCATATTTTGTTGACGTTGATCTCGATTATCCTACTATGTTACGTGACTTGCACAACGATTATCCGTTTCGTGCGGAATCTATGGTAATCGACTTTAGTATGTTATCCGATAATAAGCGAGCAATGGCAGGTGATAAATATAATACTATGGTAAGTAAGTTCATTCCAAACCTTATGAATAAGCGAAATTATGTTTTACACTACAAAAATCCGAAACAAACAGTAGATGCTGGTCTTGTGTTAAAGAAAGTTCATCGTGTGCTAAAATCCAATCATTTGCCGTGGATGTAAGGTTATATTAACTCAAACACTTCGCGAAGAGCTGTAGGGACAACTGATTTCGAGAAAATCTTCTTTAAGCTTATGAACAACTTTGTCTTTGGTAAGACAATGGAAAATATCAGAAAGAGAGTCAATAACGAACTTGTCAATGATATCAACCGCCGAAACAAATTAGTTTCCGATGACGATTTTTGTGAGTATGAAAACTTTTAATGAAACTCTTGTTGCAGTACAACGAAGGAAAACAAAAATTAAGTGAATAAACCAATTTACGTTGGAGCTGCTGTGCCAGATTTGTCACAGTGGCTAATGTACGATTTTCACTCTGATTTTGTCAAAACAAATAGGCCGTCAAGTAAACTGCTTTTCGCTGATACAGATTGATTAGTTTATGAGATAAAATGTGATGATGTCTATGAGGATATTTTGATAATCGACATCTGTTTGATTTGTCAGATTACCCTCGCGACAGTGGATTTCAGGATAATTCAAACTAAAGCGTAATTGGTAAATTTAAGGACGAAATGAATTTATTAATAATAAAAAAGTTTATTGGATTGCGTAGTAAAATGTACACTGTGTTGTTATATAACAATAAAGGAACAAAAAAGGCCAAAGGAATACCTCGCAAACATGTTAAGTTACAATTTGGTTTCAGCGATTATGGATATGCACTCCGGGTTACTTACCCAGGCGGAAATGTTAGCTTTGTAAAAACAACGGCGATTAGGACAAAAATCGTCATAAGCTCGAAACTGACGTTATTATCAAACGTGGATTAAATAATTTCGATAACAAACGTTATTGTGAAAACGGCGTTGACACATTTGCTCTTGGTCATTATGCAACAAGTAAATTTGATATACTTGATTTTATCTTTTCTGATTGAAGTATAAAATTTTGCCTAAAATTTATAAAATAATGTTAAAAAATTAGCAGTGACAGATAGCAGCAACGGCAAGATTAAAAATCTGATGATTGATGGTAATCAGTTGACAGTTGAAATTAACAATGAAACTTCAGGAATATGTTTCAGCAAGTCTGACAAACTGAAACTTTCGTTTGTTAGATTTGACGGCAGTGAATATTTCAGATATCTTGGGCAATTAAGTCAGGAGTTATCAGCAAGATTTAGTAACTTCTATGACCCGCTCAGTCAACAAAAATATACTAAACTTACTATTGATCTTGACCGGTCAAAAGTATTTTCTATTGACAAAAAATATCCTATTAATAAAATGGCAATGAAAGATTTATTCGAATGTCGTCGTCGAGTAAGTGGTAGAATAAAGTTTTGTATTATCATCATGACAATGAAATATTTTTAATATCTGCAGTTGAAACGCTAATAATAGGTGAAGAAGTTGTGTGAAATTTTGTCTAAACTTTATAAAAATAATAAAGCCAACCGCACCCCTGTCAGCGCAAAATTTTTTGTGTAAACTTTGTAAATAAACCGGACAAAAATTTTGATATTTTAAAAGTAAGGGTAAATAGAGGTATTGTATCTCTTTAACACAAAGCAAATATGATGGCGTGCTAAAAATGCGATAGAGGTCTCAAAAATGCGTCTTTGTATTTGTTTTGATAAAATATGGGTTAATGAGCCAGAAACCTCCTTTCTTATTACTACTCATATGTAGTTCCCAAAACCTTGAAATCCCGTAGGACCCCATCTCGGCCCAAGACCGCTAATGCTAAATTCCCGTAGTGGCTCCTTATGTTAAATTCTCGCACATCCCCTCAGTACTCCAGTAATAAGAATCCATATACATATCCATATCCCCCCAACAAATTGTTAAATTCCAGTACATGCACATAGTGCCCCTTTTTATCACATTTCCGAACAGCCACGTTAAACATCAACTCTTTCTAACGTCAATTTCCCATAAGTAAATATCAATATACAGGTAAGAGATTTTGTCAAAATAAATATCAATTAATAGGTATATAAGTTTCAACATTATGTAAATATTAAAGTCAAATAAAGTAATATCAATTAACAGGTAACCAAGCTGAGGTAATCAGTACATTCCAATGATCAGGAAAGCAAGACGTTCATAAAAAAGCAAATATCAATGAGCAGGTAAGCGAACATATCAAATATGTAAATACAATTTAATAGGTGAGTAAATATGTCGAACAAGAAGATGTCAATGAACAGATAAGAAAGCTTCTCAAATAAGTAAATATCGATTGATTTAATTGGTCTTGTCAGTTGTAATTAACGATTATTTCCGAATTTTCCTTTTAAGGTCTAAAGTCTATAGGGATATTTTAAGCCAGGAATTCGATTTACGTCTTCTTCTCCTCACATAGTTACGATAAAATTTGTTTGTCCGTAATGTTTTCCAATCTAGAAAACCAGCATAGCAACTCACCTTTAAAGAATCAAATCACAAGTATTTTCAATTGATAGATATGCATATATTAATTTTGTAAAAGGAATATGCAAAAATTGTTTGGTTTTTGTTTTAGATGTTATTGAAAATACTTACAGGTAATATCAAGGGAAATAACTGTTACCAGCAAGGGAAATAACTGGCACAATGAGGGGGAATAAAAATAAGTAACTTTTCCTTTAGCAAATAAAACAGCGATATAACACGTTCATTTAGTGTAGAGCCATTAAAACGCCGTAACGCATAAGGTTATGTTTCCATATATTGTGTATATGGATGACAATGAAACATTCATCATTTAAATTTGCCATTGTCTGGATACATTTTATGTTGCTTCCTAGACGTTGATACTGACAAGATACACTCGCCATTTTAGATGTTCAAAATAACTGGATACATGTCATCGCTTGCTCGAAGTTGATATTAACTGGATACATTTCGTTGCTTGCTAGAACGTTCACCATTTTAGAGGCTGTTATAGACAGGATACATTTCATTGCTTGCTAGAACAGTCACAATTTCAGAAGTTGTTATTGACAGGATACAATTCGTTGCTTGCTGTAAGTTGATATCAGCTGGATATATTCGCTATTTAAATGTTAATATTGACAGGATACATTTCGTTGCCTGCTATAAGTTGATATCAGCTGGATACATTCGCCATTTTAAAGTTCATAATGACAGGATCCATTTCGTTGCTTGCAATCGATGAAGTGCTTATTTAGAAGAAAAGAAAAGAATGTTATCCCAAATGAGTATTTATTGAAAATTGAATGAACCGTCCTCACAAACAAAAATGAAAGGGATAACTATATCTCACAACATATGCATTGACAAGGAGTTCTATATAGAATCACCATATACTATTGTACTCAAATTTTTACTATCGATATAAAATCACCATATATGACTGTACTCAAGTTTACGCTATCGCTATATAATCAACACACATGATTGTACTCTGGTTTTCACTATCGATAGAGAATCACCATCTTTGATTGTACTCAGGTTTTCATTATTGAAATAGAATCATCATAAATGATTGTACTCAAATTTTCACTATCTATTTAGAATAAAAATTTATGATTGTGCTCAAGTTTTAAGTATCGAAAGAGAATCACCATATATGATTGTACTCACGTTTCCACTATCGTAATAGAATCAAAATATATGATTGTATTCACGTTTCCACTATCGAAGTAGAATTACCATATATGATTGTACTCACGTTTCCACTATCGATATAGAATCACCATATATGATTGTACTCAAGTTTCAAAATCGATATAGAATCACCATATATGATTGTACTCAATTTTCATTATCGATATAGAATCACCATATATGATTGTACTAAAGTTTTCACTATATTAATAGAATCACCATATATGATTGTACTCAAGTTGTTGCTAATGCTATTTAATCAGTATACATGAATATACCCTAATTTTCACTTTCGATATAGAATCACAATATACGATTGTACTATCGTAATAGAATCATCATATATGATTGTACTCAGGTTTTCGCCATCGATATAGAATCACCATATATAATTGTACTCAAATTTTCGCCGTCGATGTAAAATCACCATATATGATTGTACACAAGTTTTCACGATCGATATAGAATCACAATATATGATTGTTCTCACGTTTCCACTGTCGACATAGAATCACCGTATAGGATTGTACTCAAGTTTCAAAATTGATATAGAATAACCATATATGATTGTACTCAATTTTTCATTATCGATATAGAATCACCATATATGATTGCACTCAAGTTTTCACTATAGTAATAGAATCACCATATATGATTGTACTCAAGTTTTTGCTAACGCTATATAATCAGTATACATGAATATACCCTAGTTTTCACTTTCGATATAGAATCACAATATATGATTGTACTATCGATATAGAATCACCATATATAATTGTATTCAAATTTTCTCCATCAATGTAACATCACCATTTATGATTGTACACAAGGTTTCACGATCGATATAGAATCACCATATATGATTGTACTCACGTATTCACTATCGATATAGAATCACCATATACGATTGTTGCTATGAAGCCCCTACTTTGTTGGGGGTGGGTTGTAGTGGAAATTGGGTTTTCGTTATCTAGAGGGTGATTGCCTTCGGTGATATTGCCCGGATCGAGTAAATATTAATTTAAAGTGTGAAACTTATAGGTAGAATAGATAGAGATCTGAACAGATATATAAAACAGAATGAAACGAGCCCCCGTACATGAAAATAACAATTTAATCAATTACATAAACAACCGTGACAATGCATTACATTAGGAAGATACACTTCTTTTTTAAATAAATCATTCACAGAATTTCAAACACAAATATACTCATATAAATAGCCTATCTGGTTTAAATGATAGAATTGGTTCATCATAGAATCGAGTGAACAATCGAAGTCATTGCCTTGTACAACTTCATAACCTGATTATTTCCGGTTCATTCTAAATTCTCTGTGACTGTTCTCCAACTTCACTGTGACTGTTCTTCTTGGTCCATTCCACTTTTCCCTTCTCCAAACTCTCTATTGTTTCGCCTCTTTCGGCCCTCGAACTTTGTGTGGGTAGGTGGATATATAAGTACGTGATACGTAGATACTTCGATAGGTATTTACGTGGATACGTCCCGTGGAGCTATTTCACCTTCCAAAAATAAACAAAGAAGAAACCTAAATCTTCTGTCAGATATCCTACTGGGAATTGATCATTACTCCCCTCTCGTTATGTCAGATATCGTTCTATCGGAATTCAAACAGATACCAAAGGCTATCTGGTCAAGCTAAACATGGCAGACCATAAACAAACCTAGTTTCATAAGATTATTGTACTTCCTAACGGTTATTTCAACCTGACTCACATTATCATCACCCGAGACAACAGTTCCGGTCTCGTCTCAATTACACAAATGGATGAATGAAATTCATTACATGACTTAACTACGTTATTTCTAGCGAATACACACATTCAAGTCTCTAGCATATATGAAATCTCACTTCATGGTTTAACAACGTTAATTTCAGTCAATACGCACTCAAGTCTTTATCATACGTGAACTCATCTAAGGTCGGTGAATTCACACGGATTCTCGTAACTCATATCAACTAAAGTAAGACATGAAATTCTTAGATACATATTTTCCTATAACAATCAAAACGACACATTCAAATAATTAGTCAAAGTTATATAAAGAATATCATTGTACGGATTCATATAGATGGACTCACACAGTTGTATTCATATCAAGAAAACTGATCTACGAATTTAAACAAATAAATTCATGCAAATATAAGCAAATAAATCAAACAAATCGTTATATTGATATCAACGAATTACATGAGACTGGCGCAAATACCTTGCTTTCAAATTTCGCTCGCTTCACCGCTAAAATCGTGTCCGTTGACTTTCTAGACATCCGATTCCTTGGATAATTATTTACGAGTGAGTTGCTTCTAAATTCAAACTCGGAGTCTCCTACATTTGTCTTCTCTTGCAGAAAATCGTAGACTGACAAAAATTTTGTGATGGGACATATTAAAACCGAAACTTTCTTGTGGGAATCACGCCCCTTATTTAGCGTGACCAATCCGGATTAAATATATCTCCCGCCCTTTTCTAACTAGGCGCCAAAATTGTAGTCTGCCTGACCTCTAGATTCCCAAATAACTGATCCTGGACAATGTCAAATCTGACAATTCCGATACAAGATTGAAAGTTACCCCTGTCCTTACAGTCTGTCTGACTGTTAAATAAACGAAAGCTTCATTAAGAATCACTCCTCTCATAACACAGACATTACAAATCCGTGCATTATGGTGATTGAATACGCCACGGTCCCCATAAATATAATTAATCGTTCACCTGCCCAAGTTAATGTGCTCTTCATAGATTGACAGAAATTTGCACCCTTACAATGGTACTCACGTTTTCACTATCGATATAGAATCACCATATATGATTTTACTCAAATTTTCACTTTCGATATAGAATCACCGTATATGATTGTACTCAAGTTTTCACTATCGATATAGAATCATCATATATAATTGTACTCAAGTTTTCACTATCGGTATAGAATCACCATACATGATTGTACTCAAGTTTTCACTATCGATATAGAATCCCCGTATATGATTGAAATCACGTTTCCACCATCGATATAGAATCACCATATATGATTGTACTCAAGTTTCAAAATCGATATAGAATCACCGTATATGATTGTACTCAATTTTCATCATCGATATAGAATCACCACATGTGCTTGCACTCACGTTTTCACTATCGATATAGAATCACCATATATGATTGTACTCAAGTTTTCACTATCGCAATAAAATCACCATATATGATTGTACTCAAGTTTCTGCTAACGCTATATAATCAGTATACATGAATATACCCTAGTTTTCACTATCGATATAGAATCACAATACATGATTGTACTATCGTAATAGAATCACCATATATGATTGTACTCAGGTTTTCGCCATCGATATAGAATCAGCATATCTGCACTCACGTTTACGCCATCGATATAGAATCACCATTTATGATTGTACTAAAATTTTCGCCATCGATGTAGAATCACCATATATGATTGTACTCACGTATTCACTATCGATATAGAACCACCATATATGATTGTACTCATGTTTTCACTATCTATATAGAATCACCATATATGATTTTACTTAAATTTTCACTATTGATATAGAATCACCATATGCTCACGTTTTCACTATCGATAGAGAATCACCATATATGATTGCATTCACGTTTTCACTATCGATATAAAATCACCATGTATGATTGTACTCAAGTTTTCACTATCTATTTAGAATCAAAATTTATGACTACTCAAGTTTTAAGTATCGAAAGAGAATCACCATATATGACTGTACTCACGTTTCCACTATCGTAATAGAATCAAAATGTATGATTGTATTCACGTTTCCACTATCGATATAGAATCACCGTATATGACTGTACTCAAGTTTTCACTATCGATATAGAATCACCATGTATGATTGTACTCAAGTTTTCACTATAGTATAAGAATCACCGACGACGGCCCCAACGACCTCTGAGGTTAAGGGATTGATGATGATGATGAATAGAATCACGATATATGATTGTACTCAAATTTTTACTATCGATATAGAATCAATCTATATCACCATATATGACTGTACTCAAGTTTTCAATATCGATATAGAATCACCATATATGATTGTACTATCTATATAGAATCACCATATATGATTGTACTCACGTTGCCACTGTCGATATAAAATTACCTATGTGATGTTACTCACGTTGCCATTATCGATATAGAATCACCATATATGATTGTACTAAGGTTGCCACTAGTTAGATTGCTTCTCTAATACAGAATTTACGGGTTGGTTATGTTATTATAGTTATCTTATAAGAAAGTGGTGTGTACCACAAGGAATTTTGTTTTCTTTATTCTCCGATCTATTTGTTATGTTGCATATATTGAGCGAAAAAGCAACACAATAAATTAAAGAAATAATTCATTCCAGCATATCCTGTAAATGAGAAAATAAAACAATACACGTTGTGCTCATATTTAGAACTTCTATTAATGAAGAATGTATTGCTGTTTTAGAAACTGGAGCAGTTTGACACGTTTAAGCGACACGGTTGTTACAACTCAATGGTCCTAAACTAATTAACAGAAAGAAGCGAAAACCAACACATTTTGTAAGGTTCAACAAATAATTTATTTCCTTAGAAAACAAAGTTAAAATTGGAAAACAACAGTATTATGAACTAAATCCTAAATAGCCCTAAAAGTTCTGTCATGTGTCCAAAAGCATAGAGTATACTAAATGAATTCCAGTGGTGTTCCGAATGAATTACTATTTGTAATGTGCTGACATAACAACAGCCTGGAAAAGTCTCGATGTGCCAACAGTCTTGATGTATCACAATGATATCATTCGAAATGTCCTTGAATGAATTCACAATAATTCTAAAGTAGTAATTCAGTCAAAAATTATTAAGGAATACTTTGCAATTCCAAAGGAAATTTTAAACAAAAACTCCTCTCAAATATGAACTGAAACACAACTTAAATTGAGCCTCCTAAAGCTGATGCTGAGATATAGAATGAGTAGTTCTAATATAATCAACCGTAATATAAAATCCTAAGATACAATTTGAGGACCAGGACCAGGGTCAGCTTAATGGAAATTTCTATCAAACAGCGAATACAACTCATTTCTATAAAATTCTGAGCTCAGAATCAAGGCTGTATCTAGCACTCAAACCTAGTAAACATGTTTACCTTACACAACATTAGGTATGTAGGCCCGAACTCCAACCCTCAATTATGGATAGAGGTCAAGCACGCAATAAAAATAAAATACACAGAACACCACCCTTCATAAAGAAACAGAAAGATTTTACAATAAAGCTTTCTTTTACATATTAGTAAAATATAATATGATACTATAATAAATAAAATTACATAAAAAGATGCATTGAGAATGACATCAAATATACATAAAGTAATATAATATTTCTATACAAATTCAATAACATACATCATTATATTTTCAATACTAGGCCAATACTTTTCCTATGCTATTATATTGAACTTTCCCGAATCACTTCAATTATTTTATGATTTTGACCAAAGGAAGTTCATGAAAAGGAATTTCCATAAAATTATCAGTGCATGTTTAGAAAATGGTAATTGCGACCTAGGTCAAGTGGAGGCGTATACAAACCTGTTTACATTAGGATTATTCATGAATGCCTTGACATCCGAAGCAGAATCAGTTATATTGTTCTGTTCAGTTTTTAATTTGGATGAAGTTATTTATTCAAGTTATTATTCTTTGAATTACAAAGTTTTCAATAATATTCTTGGACTAAAACATTGAATTGGAATTATAGTGAATTCAGTCAATGACATTTTGGATTATATTATTGTGATACATCAAACAACTGTAGACACATCGCCACAATCCATGCCACTGACACATTACTACATTCCTGACTACATACACTTCAACAAATCAATATTGGAATTTATTTAGAACACAACTTTAATTCAGTTGGAACTTCATACATGTGGACTTGTGATAAATCGTTTAGGGCGGTTTAATTCATAACACTGTAATTGTTCTTTAAATTTTCACTTTGTATTCTAGGGAAAAATTACTTCCTGAATTTTAAAACTTTTTAGTTTTCACACTTTTGGGATACTTTTTTTAAGACCTTAATAAGAATGAAAGATGAGATAGCGTTGATAATAATGATGTATGACATATTATTGACAATAATATTCTGCATATTATGGATAAGATGGATATATCACATACTATGGATAAGAATGATATATCACACATTATGGAAAAGAATTATATATGAAATAGGATGGATAAGAACGATATATCACATATTATGGATAAGAACGATATATCATATATGATGGATAAGAATGGTATATCACATATAATGGATAAGAACGATATATCACAAATTATGGATAAGAACGATATATCATATATGATGGATAAGAATGGTATATCACATATAATGGATAAGAACGATATATCACATATTATGGATAAGAATTATACACGAAATATAATGGATAAGAATGATATATGATTAGATTGATATAGGAAATAAAATGGAAAAGAATGATATATGTCGTTAACGTATATTATCGTAAATAACGGACAAACATCATTTATGTATTTCAGTTTTATTGGACTAGCAGACAGTATCGTATATATGCCAAGCCTTGTATTTAGCTATGAGAATGTTTGAGGCCTATTGTTCCAATGTTTACCAAGGAATGCAGTTATTCGGGATCAAGGCGGTTAAGGCATGCCTCTGTTCATTTCATCCGTGTACGCGTGTTTTTCTCTATGGTCTGTCATTGCGCATGAGTGAACTTTCGCGGAATGGGACCTTTTTACTCTTCCAAATTTGTGGATAAATTCACGGATGATACATAACATTTCACCTGTTCAAGATAGTAATTAATAATGTATTGCTAATAGTAAACTCAGGAAACCTGAGAAACAGCAATAGATTCCTGTAATATTTAACAACCAGTCACCTGTCACGAAGAATACTTACATTATTCTCAGCATTAATAAATTTCCCAGCCAGTAGATATCACGTCCCCTGGGATTCCACTGCATTCCTCAGCCAGTAGATATACCGTCCCCTTGGATTCCACTGCATTACTCAGCCAGTAGATATCCCGTCCCCTGGAATTCCAGGACATTACCCAGCCAATAGATATCCCGTCTCCTGGGATCCTGTCACATTACCCAGCCAGTAGCTATACCTTCTCCTGGGATGCCACTACATTACCCAGCCAGTAGAAATCAAGTCCACTGGGATCCCACCACATTACCCATCCAGTAGATATCTCGCTCCCTGCTATCCCACTACATTTCGCAACCAGGAGATATCCTGTCCCCTAGAATCCACTAAATTTCCCAGTCAGCAAATATCCTCTCCCTTGGAATCCACTACAATACTATCATCTAGAGTCAGGTGAGCAAGCATTCAGTAATCCATTTGTGTACATCTTGCAGAAATCGTGCTAAAGGTGAACATAACTGAAACGATATTACTGCACTTTACACCAGAGTTCGCACCCGTTGGGGATGTTCGACTCTGATATATTGGATTACTTTGGAGGGAGATCGGATTCCTCACTAACCAATTAAGCCGCCCGGTCAATGACCTTAAGTGTTGGCTAATGCAGGATATTTTGTTGTGTTTAATATACATGAAGAAAAAGAGGAAAACGCAGAGGAAACGATCTATGAATATAAAACGCAAAACCAGAAATAAAATTACACAAGGCGCATCGATTTAGAAAATTAACTCAGAGAAAACTTAATTCCATCGTTGCAGAGTTTGAATATTTTTCAGATAGAGACAAGGTGAAAACAAATGACACCTGAGCAGTTTCCCAACGGAGTTTATTTGAGACACATAATTTATTCCCACTTTACGATATTTAAATTGCAAAAGCGGGGAGTGTGGTGGGAAAGAAGGCGGTTTTAGCGACAGATAAGCCATTAGTAAATGGAACAGTACCGATGGCTCAAACGCGAGAACAGAGGGAAAAACGAAGCTAGCATCGGCAAGGAGATATTCAAACCATGGTCAATATAGGGAACGCAACGTAGATGACGAGTACTATGACTACAGTGATGATGATCATTACAGAACCCTCATCATGCAAAAAATGCTAGCGTAGTCTAAAACGGATTGGTTAAATTATTCAAATGGAATGCAGAAGTGCCTACTGAAGTGAAAAAAGAAACAAAAATTAATAGAAGGAATTTCTTTGCTAATTCGACCTAATATGGTTAGTATAAGTAGGGTCTAAATAAACTGCTCACATATTTTCATGGCACAAGCTTTTCATTTTCCTATTCAAAAAGTCAAAAGAAGAAAGGAAATTATACGAAAGTGCTTTTGATTCATTATAATATTTTCAAATACGATAGGAGGAATTACATAATGATGAAATGAATATACTATTTATAAATGATTTAGTACCAGACCTCCGGCAAAATTGTCATAATATCTTATTTAAACAAGAAATATCTGACATGACTGCGCTCTTCTATGCTGATGACGTTGTAAACTGTATTGATACAGTTCTTTACAATGGCAAATTAATATTGTGGAGACATTTTGTGTGTTATGTATATCTATATGTGTTATGTGTTTGTAATTCATAGTACATGATTGTATTTAGGTTTTGTAATTTTTACCAATGATCGTAAATTGTGCAGAATATCTTTATTTAGATTTTGCCTCATATAACCCGTGTCTGTTAAAATAACACAGTACCTATAAAAATAATTTACGCATGTATTGACAATTATTAATAAGAATGTTAATAATAAGATTAAATTGCGCCTATGGCTCATATTTTTATGGGCTGATGGGGTTTCAACTATTCTAGATGAATTCAATAACCTCCCATTGATTGGGCAAAGTCACATGAATAGACCAGTTTTAGGCAAAATGAGTAGTAATTATCCGTCACGTGGGGTATATAGTGAGCTATAGCCGTAATAGGTGTATATAAGAAAACAAATGGGCAATCAGATTCAATCCGATTTTCGGAGTTATCCTCATTTCTTTTGTTTTTTTTAAAACTCTGTTTTATGTAGTACTTAGATATTATTCAAGAGATAAAACCGTTTGTTTGGACTGTTCAGTGGAAACACAAAGCGCTCATTAGTTAGAAAATATTATTATTTTGGAACTGTTGTGAAATAGTCGAAGAAATTCTGAACGAAGCCATCTTGACAACATCACGATTCTTGGCGGATCAGTATATTCACGGTTTTGAAATTTATACAGAACTTTTCATTCATTTATTACTTTCATAGAACTTTATCAGGATTTTTCTGGATTCACACCATAATAATGTTAAGTTTCATTTATGGCCTTGATAATTAAATTTACAAAAACTGTTGGTTTTGCTTCTTGCTGTTACCTAGTTTGTGACCATAGAGGCATAAAAGAAATTGGGGGTATATCCGGGATTTGTATTTTGGAATATCTCAGAGATCTTGAAATTTCTTTATTGAAATTTAAATATATTTTATTTCGAAATTCTCTTAGTCACTTTATATAGTGAAACCAACAAGCTTTGACAATGTCATCTAAAGTTCTGAACTTTATTATAAATCCTAATCACGAACGGTTAGAATATATTGAAAAAGGATGCATTGCTCCAACTTGCCCAAAAATGTGAACTTTTGGAAGCTAATCCATCTATTCTAAAGCAAGAAATAAAACATACTTTTGTTCAATATCTGGTAGAAAAGAATATTTCGATGTTTTGGATTTGATTAGTAAGTCTTCATCCACTCTAACTTACACGTTAAGGAAATGAAAATGAAATATAGATATGGAGTCTATGACAAAAGAGCACTTGAGAATGAGGATGATCAGAAATGTTTCCTTTAGCTGACACATGTATTGGTCAGGCTTTTGATGAGGTCACTTTGGCTGCTGTTGCTGATCAGTCGAAAGGTATTGATTATTGTGATCATCTTTTAACTACCCAATCTCTTATTTGTAGTCAGGGTGACAAATGACAATCCCTTGTCGTTGAACAGGAAAAAGATCCCGAGATCTCCTGTTTGTTGCATAGGGCTATTAACGAAGTTGACTCTGCAGATGTAACAACTTGATCCATTTTGAAAAAATGGGGTTCTTATGAGAAAATAGAAACACTTGATGTACTCACTGATGAGTGGTCAGTGAGATATCAAACTGTGGTACCTGAGAGATATAAACATGACAATTTTTAATAAAGCACATGAAACTCATTTGTCTGGTCATTTGGAGTCGTCAAGACTTACCAAAAGATCTTGCATCATTTGTGATTTTTTCAAGTATTGTAGATTTTTGTTTATTTGTCCATTGCCTAGATTTTTGTTCTTTTTGTTGGACATATGGTCCATGGACCATTTTAGTTGTTACAAGGCAAACTTTTTTAACAGAGGATTTCAGCATTAATCTTTTAAATTATGTTTTTGATTGTGAAGTAGAAAGATATAATCTTTTGTTTTCCCATTCAAACATATAATTAAGGCAGGTCAAAACTACAAAGGTTGGAACCATTCAACCACGTGAAAAAGTTATGTCTATCTTGCCAATATTTCAAAATCCTCTTCAGATTAAATATTATGGTCCTTATAAAGTTAGAAACAAAGTGGTTTAAATCATATCATCGACACTCCTAGGAGGCGGAAGCAGAAACAAATCTGCCATATCAACATGTTAAAGGAGTATTTTGATGGGGATAGCTCAGTAAATCATTCAAAAAATTTCGTTGTTCCTGTCCCACACAGTGAAAATTTAAATTAAGAGTACAACCAGATGTAGTGACTTTAGTTCAACAAGTCTTCAAATTTCTGAAATATTAAAGAATCTGGACAATAAACTTTCACATCTACAGACACAGGTAAAGTAAGACTTGCAGCAGCTAATGTGTGAATATGAGCACTTGTTCCCAGATGTTCTAACTCGAACAAACAAAATCTATCATGATTTTGAAATTATATATTCCAAGCCTGTACAACAGCACGTTTACAGAAATAAATCCTCTCAAGCATTAACGTTTGAAAAAGGAGGTTGAATATATATTGGAGAATGACATTTTTACCAAGCAATGTAACTGTTCGCTGTGAATTCTTGTTATGAAAAATGATAATCCTTTCCGTATGTGCAGTAACTTCAGAATGGTGAATAGTGTCGCCCAAAACAGACTCATTTCCAATTCCAAGTGATGATTGCATTGACAAAATTTGAAATGCAAACTATGTCACTAATGTTGACCTGTTAAAAGGATTCTGGCAGGTTCCACTTACGGATAGAGAGAAAAAAATTTTGGACTTCGCAACTCAAGATGATTCTACTAATACAAAGTGATGCCATTTGGTATGCAAAATTCTTTCTCTACGTTCTAGCGCCTAATGAACATGATAACATCTACTAGGGATGGGTGTGATATATACATCGAAGATGTCATTAAATACAGTGATTCCCGGAAGCATCATCTGGAAACTATCTGGAAATTCTTCGTTCGATTGAGTTAGGTAAATTGGACAATTAATTTTACTAAACGTTTGTTTTGCCAAGCTTGCATCACATTTTTAGGACATATTCTTGGGCATGGTCAAGTTAAGCCAGTGAAAGCAAAGGTTAAAGCTGTCTCTGATTTCCTTGTGCTTATTAGTAAACAACAACAGATGCGAGTTTAGGGTACGGCTGGATATTATCGGAAATTTCTCTCAAATGTTTCCATAACTGCTGCGCCCCTAACCAATTTATTAAGTAAGAAAACCAAGTTTCATTGCTCTGACTCATGTCAGGAGGAGGTCGATTAAAAGTACGCCACTTCTTTTAGCTCCAGATTTCAACTTATCGTGTCAGATGTATGTTGGTGCAAGTGATGTAGGAGTTGGTGGCAATTAATTCAGGAAAATAAAAATGCTGTTTATTATCCAGTGTGCTATTTCTCTGAAAAAGTTAAATAAGCACCAGAGAAAGTATTCCACTGTCGAGAAGAAATATTTAGCTTTAATTTTGGCTTGCAACACTTTGAAGTGAATATTAATTCTGTTCCTTGTCCTATTATTGTATTCAGTGATCACAATCCCCTTACATTCATCAAGAACATAAGAAATAAAAATCAAAGATTGTTGTGATTGAGTTTGATGTTGCAAGAATACAACATCGACATTCTTCACAACAAGGGAAAAGATAATTTAATCACAGATGCGCTTTCGCGTGTATAGGAGTTTTATATCGCTTTATTTTGTATACATTTTTGTACATTCATTATACATCTTCCTGTTAATTGCATTATTTTTATCATTTGGGTGTTTGATTGATATGAATAAAGAAACCTTGATAACATAAATTGTTCTTTTCCTTAGAAGGAGAGGTGTTATATACACCTGTATGTAAAACGTATCAAATAATTTAATTATCAAATTCATAAATAAAGATGTTAGAGAAACTTATAGTATTATCATGAGAATCCAGAATAATCCTGATAAAGTTCTATGAAAATCCTAAATGAATGAAAAGTTCTGTATAAGTTTCAAAACCGGAAATGAACTTGTCCGCCAAGAATCGATTCGTAATCAAGATGGAGGCGTCCAGTCCAGAACTCCTTAGAATATTTCAAAACAGTTAAAAAATATTACAGTACAAGTAATGAGCACTTTCTATTTCCACTGGAACAGTCCAAATGTTTTCATCTCGAATAATATCTAAGTACAAAATAGGTACGTCTGCGGACTTACAACACGAACACAAGAAATGATGATGACTCCAAAAGATCGGAATGAATCTGATATATCAGTTCTTTCCTTATATGCACATTCTACTGCGAGGACGTATTACAATATAATCCAGGTAACGGATCTTACTACTCATTTTGCCTCGAACGTGCCTATTTATGTGACCTAGCCCAACCAATTGGAAGTTACTTAATTCGTCTCGAATCGTCTAAACCCCATCAGGAAATGAGATATTAAGCAAAAGACGTCATTAAAAAGTCTTATTATTAGATTATTATTAGTAATTGTCAACACATTCGTCAGTCTATTTATAAATCCTATGCAATCGTATGCGCTTAACAGACTCAGGTCACGTAAGCCAAATCTAACAAAAGACATTCTATACAATTTACATCCATGAATATAAATAGCAAAAATTAAATAAAATCATGTAATGAAAGTTACAAAAATATAGATACACACAAGATATAAGTTTATTAAGTATTTGATTAGGTTAATTAGAAGGGTGATTGCTCGATATCCAAGGCAATGATGTATTATGCTGATAAAAATGCACGAGTCGGTATTTTGTAATGTTTTCTCGCTTCAAACAATGCTTTAGAAATACTTGAGTAAAAAAAGAGGTCATTTTATTGTCTTTTGTAGACTTCCGAAGGTTTTTGACAAGGTTATTGGTAGAAAGCCATTTAAAGTTCTAGGCTTTATTTACAAAAATCTTCGTTCACGTGTGCAGATGAAAGGGCAATATACATAATACTTCACCTGTAATATTGGTACCAGAGAAGGCTGCGTCTTAAGCCCTCTTCTGTTCAATCGATTTATAATTGATTTAACATCAGATATCCGACAAAATTGTTATAATGATATTTTTATTACTTAATACATATCTGACATTACTACTCTCTTGTATACTGATGACATTATAAACTGTGCAGATACAGTCGGTTCTTTACAACGGCAAATTAATATTGTGGAGACATTTTGTGAAAACAGTGTGTTAATTTAGATAAACTAAAATTATTGTATTCAGAAATGGTGGATTTTTTTTGGGGGGGGGGGTAACGAAAAGTGATATTATAAGGGTAAATAAATCCAAACCGCATATGGGTATAAATACATGGCGTTTAATTACACCCCTAAACTTATATGGGCGAAGGCATAGCTAGAACTCGCAATTCAAGCAAAGAAGTCCCTAAATACAGTGAGCATTATTGAAAATAAGTTTGACACATTTTCCGTGACAGAAAGTTTCAAACTATTTGATGCTATAATCACACATGTATTAGCCTATGCCGCTAAAAGTTGGGTGTATGAATATTCATGTACAATTGGAAAGGTAAACGATAACTTCTGCACAAGGCTTCTAAACCTTTCGAGACATTTATTCTCTTCTCGTCGAGGAGAATGTGCAAGACTACTTCTTTGTTTTAACTATCATTTTAAATGTATTAAGTATTGGATTAGGGTATTAGAATGAGTGATAATAGATATCTAAGACAATGTTATGTTATGCTGAAAGAAATGGACATATCGGGTAAAGTTACATGGGTTTCGAAACTTAAAGACACCGTATTCAGATGTGGATTAGGCATTATTTGGTTCGCACAGGAAGTAGGAGACTTAAAGGTATTTTTGTTCAATTTCAGACAACCTCTTAAAAACAGATTAATTCAGGACTGGAATTCAGCCATAAATAAATACACAATGCATATCACTGTAATATATACCTTTCCATTCCGTTTTATACAACTATTAACTTACCTACTCATCTACAAAATGCATTAAGCATATATAGAAAGGAAGGCATAATGCCATTCACCGCACCGAAATCAATGTATTTATATACTATGTGATAAAAGCCGAATAGGAGATGACTATCACCTCGATTTTTAGTGCCCCTTTTATTCAGATCTTAGGAACAGATTCATTCCAGAAAGTTGTAGCAAAATCCACCCATATAAAGAAACCGATTTTCTGATGAACCCTGTTGTAACATTTGAATTTGCACAATATCATTTTCAGCATTCCACAGAGAAGATCAAATGTACATGTAGCTGTATTATTTTTCTTTATATATATGTAAGATCGCAACAAGGTAATTATGTAATGCTAGTACGGTTTCATTTTCTTACAAATTTCTAGTGTCTGTGCTGAATTTTTGTTATTTTTTCTGTTTTCTCATTTCGTGTTTCACCTCACTGTGTCAATTTATTTGCAACTTGATTGAAATATTGTTGTGTGAATATAGTAGTATGGGCCTATGGTCTAAACTGACAATAAACAATTGCCATTGTATCTTTGTATCTAATGAACAAATGAACACAAAAAGGTTCACGGTCTGTTTCATATAGCCATTATACCGAATGGTTTGGACCCTTTGGGTGCTGGAAATGTGGTCAAAAATGTAATATTTTCTTCATTGTTGTATGGTTTTATTATATCCTCTTTTAGTAGGCTAAAAGTTGGAGTTATTTTGCCGAATATTTACACACATTAAAGACTAGACATTACTCTCGGAAAGCTTGGATGGATATGTGTGGTCCGAAATTGATAGCAAAAAATGAAATAGTTACACAGATTATGTTTGATGTGTAATTATGTATATACAAAACGTGTGCTTAACGTTCTGTTAGTTCACTTTATTCAGCGTAGTGGATTGTATGATATGTTCTTCTCAACATTTAGTTATATTACCAGCTTTGGAGTTGGCACTCGCGATGTTCCTACATACTGTTCACTTAGACTAAGTCAATATGTGAGATGTGAAGGTAGCACTTCCCAAACCACAAGCACATATAATGTTAATGATCATGAAACTAATGTCGATGAAGAGAAAACTAATATCGATATTTGTACCCATATTTTAATGGAATATTTCCGTCTTACTGTCGACCGTATACAATCATTTGTAAGAATGTTTAGTACAGCTTATGAATACATAAGGATTGATCTATTTAGATGTCTTGAAGGTGATACTGACGTCTCCCTCAGAAAATTTGCTAAATTATATGAGAATAAAAGTTCAAGGTTTTAGACTAGTGGCAAGGCGCCTAACTTGACTGCAACAGAAACTCATTGGTACAATGTAATATAATTAATTAATATTATAATAATGTAATACTGATTACGACATTTTAGATTCTCAGATACTGAATCTGATCTTAAATTATATATGGAGTATATATTAGAGTTTAAATCACTCATAACACTCAAGCAAGTATACACTAGAGAGTCCAAAATGAATAAACTATCTCAAGCGAAGACAAACCCTCGACAATTCTTTGCATCTTTTGAAACAGGAAACGCATCATTCCCAACATGAACTGGAACTTATCTCCCCCCCCCTCCAAAAACCCTGTTATGATCTACTTTAAATCTTTATTGAAGAAACCATTTAGATGACTCAGACAAAATTGTTTGCGAATAACTTCGTCACTCACAGGATGATGCCATAATTACTCCTATTGCAAATTATGAAATTATGAGAAGGTTACCTAAAATCTAGAACAGAACCCCCGCGCCTGAAATGATACCTATCAGTGCACGACCGAATCACTCGTACTAGTAATTGACGCTCATTTTAACAAAATCTTTGAATCCATTTATTTTCTAATCAGTGGGAGAAGAACATTGTCTGTCTACAGGGTTTAGGACGAACTATTCGATATGTTTATTATTCAGGATTCAGCTCAAACTATATCTCTAAAAGAACACAAATTGTGGTCGTTATTAATACGTAAGAGTATGAATGGTAAAATAGTACACATTTTAAGAGATATGTAAAGTAACCTGAAATGATGTGTCCAAACACCTAACGGTTTACTTATTTCGAATGCACATTTGGTACATGGCAAGGTTGCGTTTTGAGCCCTATCATGTTTTCCGTTTTATTAATGTTTTGACTACACAGCTTAAACTTGGATGCAATAGAGGTTTATTAAACTCAAAAGATATTTGTGATAGAATGTTTCTGTGATAAAACTGTTATGATGGCCAATCTCGATAAACTAAAATCATTGTTTTCAGAAATAATGAATATCTCGAGCAAAAGGAGGTTGTGTTTTTCAAAGAAAGACGTATTGAACTTGTACCTCACTACAAAAACAAATATTAGCTGCTCATGTAAAGGAAGCAACTACAAGGTTTTTGAATTATAAAAGAAACATTGGCTGTTTAGTGTAGAGGATGCTTTTAAAAAGTTGGATTCTTTGATAAAACCAATTGATTGTTGTGGATCATTGATTTGGGGAAATGAATTTAGTAGAGATATTGAAATTATGCAATACAACCTTTGCAAACATTATCGAGGTGTTCTTGAAACTATCAGTAATGCAAATGTGTAATGAGAGCGTAGTGGATATCTTGTATTCCTTGTATTCTTTACGATGTATTAAATACTGGCTGAATTTGTAATAGCGCCTTCAACAAGCCACTCAAACCATAATTATTTAATGTTGAAACGATTAGATGACACCAACCGTGTCAGCTGGGCTATGAAAGTTAAAGACGCTTCAGTTTGGGGTATATTTGTCTAAATCCAGATGTTGGAAACAAAAACAATTTTTTCTCTATATTTTCACAAACAAATTAGGTTTTCACTTTCCACAACTGGCATAGCGATATTAAAAATTCACTGAAATGTGCATAATATAATACGTACAAAACAATTTTCATCGGAAATATACCAATCATGTGACTTAACACACTTACTTAGGACGTTACTTGCTAAATTCAGGTGCTCAGCACAAAATGCTGAAAGAAGAGACCGGTGGGCATAATACGATTGAGAGAAATAATAAGTATTGTGTCTTATGCCGGAGAAATAATATTTATCTGGTAGAAGATGAATTCCATTTTGTTTGTGTTTGTCGAGTTTAAGACCATTTAAGAAAGAAATATTTTCATTAAGTTTATTATCTATATCCGTCTGCAGAAATTTTTTGTCCCTCATTAATCTTAATAATATATTAATTATAAGAAATATTTTCTTGCTATATCAATTCGACTTTTCGGCTAAGACCCTCTTTGATAACACAAGATATTGGGTAGTTAATTTTTGTACACGAGGAAAAAAATCTGTTTAAAAATATTACGTATGTAGATTGCATAGGATCTATAGCTGGTTGTTGACTTAGATGTTTACGATTTTTAATAATAATATTAATACTTTGACCTGTTTACGAGTTTGGGGTTGTTTCCCAATGGACAGGTCGGTCAGGTGGTATCTTAGAAGAATTAGGTTATTTCCCATTGGTTGGGTTATCTCATACGAATAGGTATTTTGAAATATTCGATTGAGTAGTAAGATTTATCACGTGGGGTATAATGCGACATAATAGACTATTGAATGTGTACATAAGGACAGAACTGAGCAATCAGATTCATTCCTATCTTGGATTCATTCTTATTTCATGTGTCCTTGTTGTAACATTAAGTCTGCAGATTATTTCATGTTGTGTTTGGATATTATTTGGGAGGAAACATTTGTTTAGATTATTCATTGGAACTATGAAATACTCATTTAATTAAATTATTATTTTGGGACTATTGTGAATTATTCAAAATAGTTCTAGACAATGTCATTTTGATACATCAGGAGTGTCGGCAGACCACCGCTTTCGAGGATTTGAAAGCGACTCTTTTGGACTTGAAAAGAACGTTTAAGGATTATTTCGAATTCAGTTCAAAATTCTGTAAATTCTTCTTAAAGTTTCATTTTATAACTTTCTTGATTAAATTATTAGCTACGTTTTACAAAACTTGTTGGTTTTGCTTCATTCTGTTGCTTAGTTTATGACCATGGATTCGTAATACAAAAGGTGAATGATACACTTATTGGTAGTAACATCTTGATAATATCATAAATTGATTCTTAATAAGAAATTGTATTTGTATAAACACGATGAGCACCACATTTCATTTCCACACAATATGTACTTGTATTTTTTAAAATATGGGCCGGTGGCCCAAATGATTGAATAGAGCATTCTTATATCTTATACCTTTTAATTTAATTTTATCGGATGAAAGTCCAGCTACGGGTTAATTTAAAATATAAATGCTACGTCAAAGAAATTTAAATTTAAACTGATTCAGTATTTAACTAGCTATTTGCAGCATTCCAAAATTCCATACAAAAAAGAAATAATTTGTAAAGTCGAAAATTACTGGTTTTGAAAATAGCCATTGGAGAGTATGAATATCAAACGAATGACATTACGACAGATTTTCTTCAATACACGAATCCTTTTGCGATCACCATCAGTATGGCAATCGACTAAAATAAGACAGTATTGTATTTACTTTTATAGCTAGACTATGGGCTGCCGCTCCTCATTCACAGCTCGATATGTGTATTCGATATGGGAATGTTTATACAGACCTGATATATCATAGTTGTGTTGAATGTCCTTAAATGTCGAGTTTAAGAAACTCTTTCTGGGATGTCCTGAATGATAATTTTCCTCTAAGTCTACATGTTATGGTATTTAAAGCAGACGATGAGGGTTTCCTGCAGTCGTAATTGAAAACGAAAACTAAAAGTTATTTGTCTGGTATGCAGAATACTTTGTCAAGAAGTGTGCAGCTGTGCTCTACAAACAGAGGGTTTTTTTAACTTGTAACTCTCGGAGATCAAGCAAAATTTAATGATGGATATAATACAAATATGTTAAGTCTAATATTCTATTTTATAGCATAGACGAACTGTGTGACGATAATCATACTAGATATTTCTTTACGGGCCCTGGGTGGCGATTTGTCTAATGAGCTATTCTTTACCCATTATTGTCATCTCACCTGTGACCGTGTGGGTTCGATTCCCGGTCTGGGTCAATGTGGGTATTTGAAAATATTGCAAGTAATTTATGGTGGGTCAATGGTTCCTACCTGAGTTTTCCCAGGTTCTTCCTCCACAATTTAAACTGGCCGCCATGTGCAGTATGCTGAAAATGGCTTTATAGCCATACGTTTTGGTATGCACGAAATTATTGCAGTCGTTTATACGGCGTAGCATTGACTTTGTCTACTTGATGTCGGGCTGAATAGTTTGCCTGCATTTTTCCTTATTTGCATATACTGATTTTTTGTGTAATTACTTATTAATTTAATTTTATGAAAGTTGTATTATTGTAATCAAGAGAGTTATTATATTTAATTATTATATCACGTAATCTTCTACGGAAAGAAATGATGAGGAGGAGGAGGAGGAGGAGAGGGGGAAGGAGGTGGGAGGAGGAGGAAAACCAAGGCTTTTATTATACCGTCGTTTGAAATAAGTGATCAGTCTGATCCAAATTATAATTATACAGTGATAACATTGCTTTGTTTTGTAGAAAAAGTTTTCACTATCATATTAAATCAGAGGCTCTCATCTTGGGTCATTCAATAAGATAGTATTACTGTAGAACAATTTAGTTTCAAAAAGAATAATACAATGGACGCCATTTTATATTAAATCTTTTGACCCCAAAATGCCTCGATGAAACTAAAACAACCTTTGCTCTCCTTTATTTATGACAAGATTATATTAAAAGAAAACGTAATAACAAACTGAGCAACTTTGTTTGTCTTCATTTATGTTTAGACAGCATTCTATTATGTAGAAAGAAAAAGTCAATGGTAACAGATAGTAAAATGTGTGTGACTGGGAAACTGTTAAGAATAATAAAATCTATTTACATCTCAGTGCCGTTTGGTGTAAAGGACCTAAACTAACATTCAGACTATTTTAATTGGTTACCCGGGTTTCGTCAACATATAAACCTTTGTCTATTTTTTATTTTCTCTATACGTCAGTGATTACATTACAATCAAATATAGAGGCGGGTATCATTTCAGGAGAAATGTTTGTATCTTTTATAGCTTGCTGATGATACAATGATATTTTCAGAGACAGTAACTGATCCACAGGCGTCCTCTATTAAGCTGCATGCATACTGTACAAGATGGAATATTTTCATAAATGTTGATAAAACAGTAAAATAGTTACAAGACTAGATGCTTTATTTAAGTACGAAGATGTGTTTCTAGATATTGTGGTTAATTTTAATTATGTATGACTTTTTTTTTACCAACATAGGCTCGTTTCGATGGGTAACAGATATTGTTGATAACAAAGGTGTCAAAGTAATGAACGTAATCTGACGAATACTAATAATATACAATGTTCTGTCAATACAATGTGTAATTTATTGGATTCCATTATATCTTCAGTTTGTCTTACTGCTGTGAAATTTGGGTATTTTTGAAAGCTGAAAATGAAAAACAGTACATAAAATATATTGCAATGGTTACTAGATGTCAAACTATATACCAACAATGATTTTGTATATGGACGATATCCACTTTATTTTAAAAATTTATGTTCATTCTAAAAAGTTATATATGCATAAAGATATAATGTAGATTTTCGAAACCGTTTCTTTCTTACAACAATTGCTAATGCCAGCCACAGAAAAGTTTTGGGTAAATTAAGAGTTTGCTCACATCACACCCATTACGAATTGAGACTGGTAGACATGTCAGAAACGAGTGGCTTACAATGAAATGTGAACTTTGTGTAAATGACGGTGTTGAAGATAAATATAATTTTCTCTAAATATGTCATCTACCTGTCCCATAGAAAATCTTATATTGATCTGAGAGAAGTGTGTATAAACTTTTATAAATATTGAAAAATGATGTTTCAACAACTGTAAATATATCAGGAAAATATGTGTATAATCCAATAATGCATTACAACTTAAATTATCTCCTCTCCCTTTCTAGTTCTCTGTCCGTCTGTCTGTCTGTCTCTCTGTATATTTGCACAAATTCTATATCACCATTATGTACTTATTTATTGCTTCATTTATGCAACGATGTATTATATGTGCATAATGAATTGTATTGACAATGTGCTTATGTGCATACGTGAAATCAATCAAATTCTGTTTCATCTAATTAAAACACGGTATAAGCGCTAGCATTTGCTTCAGACAAATTCTGTAATGCTATTTCCCTATCTTATAATTATCCACATCACCAGCGTTAGATACCTGTCAAAAAGTAAACTTCAATTACAAATGAAAACCACACCTTGTAGACAGTAAATGAAGGATAAGCAGTAATGCGTTTTGACCTTGTCATAGAAGATATCGTATAAGACGAAGAAATGCACCGGACAAGGCATCAGAGACTTCAGATGTGTCCCAAGTGTCTCCCCTAGGAAATCTAACTCAGGGAGACAAGTGTGGTGTAGTACGGTAGCATTATCTTCAGGCAAGTTACAGATAGTACCATCATCAAAGATATAAATATCCTCAAAGTGACGAAAGTCATGTTTCAGCTCTAGAAAGACATTTCTACCTAATGGCTTTTTCAAAGAATTAATCAGATCACATAATCTGGATGATTGACTGGGTCACAAATTAATTAGGGTTGCATACGGAATTGATGGAAAATGGTAATCAGTATGAAATAATATAAAAGTATTGGCACTTATACATACAGCTTTGGAGCCAGGTCGTTTAATGTGGTAAACAGCGTTCGTACTGATTCGCATCGTGTTTGATTTTTTTTTTACGACACAGCTCAAGAGGAGGCAGAGAAATGGTGTGGAGATGGGTATTAATTTCAGAGTAATGACGACTGATATGCCGTAAGATTGATACTCTTGCATTACAAGAGTCCTCAGAATCTGAAGTAAATTATTTTCCACTTTAACCACTTTTCTTTCCGATTATTAATAGAACGATATCTCTTTGTTGAAGTCCAAATAGGACATTCCACTAGCAATTAACAAAACATCAAACTTTGATATGAAAAATCTTGTAATAATTATGTTTTTTATGGCGCTTTATAAACACATTATAAATGTAGAAGGCAATTTGATTGAAACAGAGTATTTGCATACTCAGTTACTCGTCTGTTAGAAAGGACAAACATATCAAGTGATTGGGCCTAAATATTGACCTCGCTGATAGTAGTGTTTTTTTTTTTTTTAAAGGTTGGTTAACACAGCTTTCGTTTATAATACAAGTGCCAGAAATCAATCATCGTTATTAAAGCGCTGCAGTAGTCTAAAAACGACACGTCGAATTTGATCTAAACAAAACTGAATTTATACTGATTTCTAGAATGCTGAAAAACACGATTTCCTTGGCATGTCAAACAAACTTATAGATATCTGAATACAACTTTCATAGCCCTCTAGGTAAGATATTTTCTTTCGACGGTACATGATACATTCACATTGCTAAGTAATTTCTAAAGCTTGATATATTCTGAAAAACTACATTTGATTTTGTCTTAAGTCGCTCAGCATTACAATTTTTAAAGTTCTTTCATTCGCCTTGGTCTTAAATATGACTATACAATATGTGACAACTGTACATTATGCTATCTCAGAAAATTAAAGAAAAGGAAATAAAAAGGATGTAAAAGTAAATATATCAATCATCGTAGATCCTGTCAGAATCATCAAAATGAGTAACAAGATATCCTTTGCTTAATATGTGAACCAATCTCAACCACAAGATGAGAACTCTTGCTTAAATGTCTTTAAATATTGGTACATTTGTTTATAAATCATCGTTCTACTCTTACCATTTTAACTGGATAGCTTGGCACGTGGTTTTTTACATTCATGCTAATTGTTACCATGTCAATCTTTCATATGCATTAAATTCACTCAGATTCACCTAGACTCACCCAGATTTACCTAGACTCACCTACTCAAAATGAATGTGATTTTGATATTATATCCCTACGGAGTCAGCTTGTGTACGTAAGGTTTTTGGTTTGGATGCGATTTAAAAGAAGTAAAACATTTGTTTCGAAACCCAATGTTCATAATCTGAGCTCGCATAATTTGAAATATTTTAAATAAATAAGATTAGAACCAATTTCAGTCTGTGTTTACAGTGACAGTAGGGTTGCTCAAGTGTTTATAAAAAGAAAGGTTCTTGTAGCACATGACAACGGAAATAAAAAGGGTCGAGTATCAGTCTTAAGCAGTTACATAAAACATATCCAGTTCCTTGTTTTAACACAAATGTAAGGATATCCATGATGTATGGTAAGATAACAGTAAAATACTTCCTTTTGCTTCAAATGACCTTTTGCTTTTATTTTTGTTTTAAAGATGTTCGGGCTATATAAATGAAAGACGGACCTGACTTTCTACATTTATTAAAAAGCAGAATGTACTGACCAGTCAAAGTAATTTCAAACTTTTTTAAAAAAAACTACTAAAAGGAATGCATGTTTTGCTACTAAATGCATATCTGCCTTGTTTACTTTACCACCAACAAGACATGATGATATCAAATTACTTCTAGAACGTTATATCTTATCATTGCCAAGTCTGTGTCTTTCATCGATGGCATTATCACAAGTACAAGAACAATAACTACTACTAAAGCAATGCCATTAACTAATGACACTAGCACGACTACGATTGTAACTACTACTGTTCCAATGAGGGCTACTGCTACTACTGCTACTACTACTATTGCTGCTTACGATGATGACGACAGTGACTACTACTGCTAGGACCACGACTACTTTTTACCACCACTCAACAAAATAGTTCTAAAATGACTGATACATCAATTAAACTGTTAACGATACTTCTACAACAAGAGACACCAATAACAAACTTGAAACAGAAGAATATTAGAACTCCTACTCTCCAGCCATCTTTTCCGCGTGCTCTTGATCATCCTATCAGTGTCTATGTCAAGGACAACAAGTTTAATTGTACATTGTCGTCTTAATTCCAGAATGTAGTGATAAAAATAGACTAAACTAAAACGGATAAGAAATCAAACCATACACCCCTCACCATCATACTTGCTTTCAAAAATCATTTCAAAGTGGTTCCAACGCTACATAATTTTAATCCATATTCTTTTATATAACGACATTCAAACCTTGTTGAAATGACCTGAATGGAAGTAATTTGGAGTTTCTTTTCTAGCAGTTACTATAGGGAATTCAGTATCACTTGCAAGAACAGTGATTTAGAGTACCTTCGGTGTCTATGTCAAACACGAAATGAAAATGTGGACCTGATTATCTGTGTGAACTGGTATCATGATGTTACTTTTTATCTATGCCACTCATCGATTTCCCTGATATCATTTTCAGTAAGCAATAATGCAGTTACCATAGCTTAGTCATAATGTTTGAACATTACCGCCATTATGGGGAAATAATATATGAAAATAATTATTATCTTTCCTGTTTTCTTTTGCTTCTTTTGATTTGATTTTTGTTCTTGCCGTTTAATTTTTAATGAAATATATGTTTTGCTATGAGTAGATAAGAAAATTCACTGCCCTCTGGATGTGGTTATAAACAATTTTTTTGTCTTAGTGGAAAATAAAACAACTATTTCGTACACATAATTAATAGCTAACATCACGTGGTTTGTCCTGATCGGAACTGTGTAATGTTATTGAAACTGAAATTGATAGGAGCTTGTGTATATGCACACAAGACTTTCCAGATTATTTCTATTAAGACTATCGTGCCAAGTAGGGACCGGTTATGACAGTCTAACAATACAGTAATTAGTATGATATAATATACAAGAAGCAAACCATTAATCTTAAGTAAAAGTTACCTAATTATACCGTATATAATAACTAATAGGTCAAATCTAATCACAAACAGATAAACGCGAAGACAGATATAGGTCTATGTAACTTCTTGGGAGTAATCAAACGAACCAACAGAGTAAACCATGATCTGTCGGACCATACTGTTAAGTCTGTACATACGGTCATGCTATACTGTGCCAAGTTCCACGGAAAACGTCAGCTAAAATCAAAAGCAAACCAACAATACAACACCATTACCATGAACTGCTTATTATATTAGTTCCGATGACCGTGTTGAAAATAATGGGAAGCAATTTAGTTTAAAATGTCTAAAATGATTCCAGTAATGGATCAATTACACAGCAGCATCCCATGAGATAGTGCTTTCATTCACTTTACAAATGGAAAACACATCTTTTCTATAAACAAAACGTCCTTTTGAGAATTATGATTCTCATAAAGTATATTTGGTTGATTGAACTGACTCCATTGAGGTAATTGAAACTGCACTGAACAATATTTAAGTAAGTAAACGTAACGGAAGTGTATAAACTAAATATTATAGAAAGGTGCCTGGGTAGATTTGACAGACTAGTTTTACCTCATCATCCACGTCCCTACCCCAGGGAGCTCTTTAGGGCGAAAATTGGACAATGATCGGCATGCAAAAGCCGACCCGTCGGAATGAAAATATTAAGAGCAGTATTGTCAGTTCAGGACTTTCTGCAGGCCATGTCGAATAAGGTGATATCACGCGAGGAGTCTTCGGTTCATTCAAGGGTGCTAAAATGTTGGCAAAATCGCAGAATTAGGATTCATTGTCACCGCAATTTTCTTCTTCGCACATTATTTAAAGACATCATCGTCATGTGGAGGTATGCTAGGCGTTGGCATTGAGTCAGACGGTTGTTGTTTCAACAATTTTAGAATTGTTGTTGTTTGCGCTGCTTTAGCTACAAGGCATCGCTTAAGATAAATTTCCGGCAGGAGGTTTTTTTTATGATCTCATCGCGACATTCAGCTTTTCTGCGGGATAATTAGCTCGTTTTTAGTTACTTTGTCAATTACAACCGATATGTTTATCTCCGTGTGCGCTAAATCTCATTTCAGTTTTGATTACCACCTATTTGTCATGCTTACAGAGTATGAGCATAATCACTTTTGCGGAGATGGTGTTATCTGCCAACACTTTTGACATATAGTCTGCAACAGTATTAAGATTTGCTTCGGAAAAAGTGGATTTGTCAACAAGGTTTTTGACTTTCATAGTGAGATGGCGGCGAATAAAAGTTACTGTAATGGAAAATAAATAGCAGCAGAGAAGGTGAATAGACTTTAATTGGTTGTCCGTTATTTTCAAAAAATAAAGGTTCCTACGAAAATGATATACAAGGTCAATAACGACAAACCAAATCCTCTAACCGACCGAGAGTCTCTCTAAATTGTGTTAGCTCATTTTGTTACTTTATCGCTGACGTTTTGTTTTCATTTTTTTATGCGTGTTTGTTTACTCGTCGGACACTAAATGTTAGTCGTTCACCTTCTCTGCTGCTGTAGTGTAAACCGGAAATTTTATCGAGACCTATACGATATCTCGACCGAGGATCGTGTAAATTTATCGTGATAGATCCGTGTGGGGTAGCTTGTGCTCGCGCAAAGAAGTTTTTAAACTTAATCATGTCCATGTTTCCTGAACACCAAGTCTGATGAATATTTCGCAGAGTATGTGTATCGACTCCATTAAACACAACTAAAATATTACAGTTATCTCTGATCACTTTAGGTATTTGTGTATATTGCTGAGTAATATAAATCACGTCTGTGTTTTTGTGTCTGTCTCGAGAAAATATCCGAGCTGGATTCGACTGTTTGTCCAGCATCACATCGTCGTATACTACGAGATTATTAATAAATCCACCTAGGTCATCCACAGATGGGGCTTCATCAATATCGATGATAAAATCGATTATATCATTGCCGACTTCATACAACAATTTTGCATTTTCATTAAAATCTTTAAGTACTTCATAACATCGTTGATCGTCTACAGATGGTGCCACTTAATATAACTTATCCCACTTGAGCCATCTCATTATCAGATTAAGCAACAATTGAGTTTTACCACTTCCAGATGGGCCTATGATAATTGCTCTGATAGAATTTGGTAGTGCTGGATGATGCTTGACTGGCTCTTGTTTTCGTGTCGCTGAGAAATCAATGATATCCATGTTGTATAAATATATAATAAATAATATAAGTTTATATTGTCTTCGATGCAGAGCAATCGCCCACACCAGTGGATTAACAACAATAACACCAAAAAATAGCAAGCGCGCACTTAAAGGCAAGTGTGTGAAATGTGGTACAAAAAGATACAAATTTATTTCGTCTCATACGAAGACAGGTGGTGATATTGCTGCTTCACTGGGAAAATTACCAGGAGCTCCATGGGCTAAATACCCTGATGAGAAACATCTACCTGGCTATAATTACTGTGGCCCTGGAATTCGAATCGATATTCGACTTGACGAACAAGATCAACCAAGACCTGGAGAGTATCCAATAAATGCAATTGATCAAGCATGCCATGTTCATGATGTTGCGTATAAAAATAAAGATTTACAACAGCGTCACATCGCTGACGTGAAGTTGATTCACTCGTTAAATTCCATAAAAATAAATCTCTCAGAGAAAAACTTGCTAGCTTCCTAGTAAAATATGCGATGAAAGGTAAACTAGTGCTAAGCGCTGGTAAATAATCTATTGATTTATTATAGTCTTAGGGTATATTGGAGAGGTAGAGCAGCGATTGGTAAACTTGCTGATGCAGCAGGTGTCTCACGTTCTGTAGCTGAAAATTGGTTAGCACGACAGGCAATATGGCAAATTTATCTACCACCACCTAAAACAATTCAGTACGCACATTTTGATGTCAGCACTCCCAATGAAGTTCATCAAGCAGGTATTTTGTTTTTACCACACGATACTATTAAAATACGCAGACATCAATCACGCACTTACAGATACGCGTTAACTGTCGTTGACGTTGCAAGTAGATATAAGGAAGCAGAACCACTATCACCTAAAACAGTCACTGAAGTTGCATCTGCTTTTGAACGAATTTATCAACGAGGACCCTCGCGATGGCCACAACTATTACATGTTGATCCTGGCAAAGAATTTCTTGGTGCAGTATCATCTCTGATGAAAAAAACATAATGTTAAAATCAGACGAGGACATACCGCAATTGATCGCGATCAGGCAATTGGTGAACGATTTAATCGAACACTTGATGAGCGGTTATTTGGATATCAATATGCAAAGGAAATAATTTAGAAAAATAAGAGATCTCGTGAATGGTTTGCAAGACTACCAAGATTGATAGCTGCGTTAAATAATGAAATTACTCGTGCAACTTCTAAGAAGCCTGCTAATGCGATCACAAAAATCATTTACCAATACAACGACATGACTCTTTCTGTCAACCAGTACTAGGTAATGTGACTGTAAGATATTTGTATGAACCTGGTGAACATGAAGGGGGTACAAAAGAGCAACTGATCCTATCTGGAGTGTGACCACACTTACAATTTCTAGCGTGGGTAGACCTGCAATTTACAGACTAGATTCAACTGCTCCTCAACGTGGATTTGTACGTGAGCAATTACAATTAATTCCTAAAGACACACAGTTACCACCACGTTCACTTTTGTAAACTGGCTCCTCGACGTCGATTACACTCAAGACAGGTCAGCATCACATTTTCGCGTGTGTGACCAAGACTACCATTAATTCTATCCACGATAAACTGTCTTGGATTATTATTCGAATATTGCCACAACATTATTGTGTTACAGCTCGCACAATGATTATTCTGTCGTTGTTTCAGTGTCATAAGAAATTCAGCGTCATGATCAAAGTTTCGTTTATTTTTTTTTTGTTGTCACATTGTTTATAACCAGATAATTTTTTCTTGATCACGACGAAGTCGATATTAACTACATCATCGCCATTACTAACAGTTGATTATTGTCTATAATAACCCTCCGCAGCTGAGATATTCTTCTGACTCGAGATACTGCAAGATAAACTAAATTTGACCACTCGATTCTATCATCGATAATCCAAATATTTGTATGAGAAATAGTTAATCCCTGTGACGAGTGAATCGTTATATCGTATCCTAATGTCCATGGAGTTTTATCCATCGTTAACGCGCTCTCAACAGCACTGACAGGAACTAAAACAATATCATTTAACACAAAATTTTGTTCTTCATCAGTTCCAGGAATCTCAGCTTCAATATTTTGTCGTCACGTATCTGCTGGACAATAACATAATGGTACAGGCAGGTTTGAAAATTTTTCTTTATGTAACATAAATAATTGTTGTTGAAGTGTATCACGAACTATCTTTCTACTTGCAACTATCAAATCACCAGGCCGCCATAAATTCCAAAAATCATTTATATGTGTTTCTGGAATTACTTTACGCGCTATTTCACACTGTAGTTTATTTGGCTGCAGTCTGATTAACTTTTTAAACTCTTTCAGTGGTTCATCAGTAGCTCTTTGATCAGCAGTTATTTCTTCGTAATAGTCTACAAAAGTTTTTAACCACTCATGTGGAGTCTGCCCAACAAAAGGCGGCGGTTGACCATGGTCACCACACATTATCACAGCAGTATTTTTCGCCAACAACCAATCAAGAAACATTTTAAATACTTCCAACGATACCGTGCATATTTCATCCCAGATAATAATCTTAGGGAGATATTTTTCACCCATCCGCGATGGAGTCAATGCGTCTCCGCACCATCTAAAGAAACTATGATAAGTTTGAGATTTTCTGGCGAGTCTTTGTGTAGGTGTCAAAACAATAACATCTGAACAGTTGTTCAGAAATAAATCAATCACATGTGTTGTTTTACCACTTCCACCACACCCATTAAGATAAACGGTTTTATGTCTGGCCACAGGATCATATACCGATGGTGCTGACGATTTTGATACTTGATTGCTATTCTTGTAGTATGTCCCCTAGATTTCAACGTCGGCAGATTCAGAATAACTAAATATATTTTCTTGTTTTATTCTCCATGATCCCCATTCACCAGCGCCAAGTAATTTATCTAGCAAATCAAAATATTTTTACTTATATAAAATGAATCTGTGGCAACTCTAACCGCGGTATCAACAAATATGTTTATAATCGATATAAATTTATCGAAAAGTATGCGAGCATCGAAGATCTGAAATGAGTAAACCGCGGTGACTCACCATCAATACGGCTCAAAATTTTACCTAATTTAGTTCCGTCTGATAAACAAGCATTACTTCGACTTATAAATGTATTTCTCTCCGTTGTATCAGCAATTATAAAATCAAGTTCGGCATCGTCCATAATTAATCTTGTACGGGTTCGTTTATGATCGCATTAACCACCCTGAGTAAACTTACCGATTATTTTCCTGCCGAGATCCTTTGCAACTTTATTTTCTTATTCAGTTATATCAGGATTTTCATCATCAGAATATTTCTTTTGTTGTGGCAACCAGATTTGTTTTTGTGAATGATACGATATTATCGCTTCACTTATAACCAACGATATTAAAATCCCACTATCAAGCAAATATCGTATTAGTACTATTGAAACCCAATGTTTTTTCTGAGAAATGTCTTCCAAACCAAGCATAAACAATCGGATGGAGATCCCCCGTAAACGAAAACGACTCTATACAGGCGAATCCGATAAAATCAAAATCTGGCAGGGGTCTATTTATCGCAACTCTGGTCATGTCGTGTGTAGGATGTCCAAATCTCTTAAAGTATTCAGAACACTCTCCTATCCCAAGAAAACTTCCAGGATAACATGCTACCATATCAACTGAGATAACGTCGTTGTAATCGTATTTATTATTCCACAATCCGCCGTGTCTGTATTCGATACAACTACGTTGGACATCAAGAAGAAATTCCGATCTTGTCGGTGACCATGAATTTTTCTCATGAGCAGCGTGGGTAGCAACTGATGGAACGGTAAAACACTTATTCAGTAATTGTCCAGCTGTTTCTTGGGCCCTGACATCGTCAGTATATTTTAAAGCAAGATTTTTCATTTCTTCGTGGAGAGATTCTGCACGATAAATTTCTCCGCTAGGTCGTACAAATTGATCATAGTTCACAGATTCTGAACTCCTAAATAAACACAGGGATACAGGGTCACTCTTACTGATATTTCTGATAAAATCAAATATATAATCATCATAAAATTTAACTGTTCTGTCTCGCGGAAATACTGTTACTGCGGACGTCCATGCACGTGCATTATGATCAATAATTTCTATCGGAGCTCCTCCTGATTCACATTTCGATTTCTATAAAATCTCTCCGGTTAATGTCTTCACTGTAATTGGAAATTTTAATATTTATTCCAGTTCGGCAACGTCGCTGATAGAAGCTCTGGTATCTTTAACTGTTTCTGCCCACGTATTTATGTTTTTACGTTGCAAATCCGTTAAACCGTTTCCACGTATCGCGTTTGTGAAGTGTTCTGTAACTCGCTCAGCTACACAATTTTTCCTTGACAGTTTCATCGGTTTGAGAACATCAACGCTAGGTTTATCATTTAGTGGATACAACTCATAAACAACTGCAGTCACAGGATACACTCGTTCATAATACGGTTTGTCAATACCAGTCAATGTTCCTTGTTTGGTATTTTTATTTAACGTTGACGATACTACTTCCAACATGTACGCGGACAGGGTCACGTTTGTCACGGATAATCCAAGTGTCGTCGTCTGTCTCTACAATAAACCTTATTAGAATAAAATATCTTTGATTGTCAAGATAGTTAATAATTTTTCCTGCGGGCTAATCATTCATTGTAGCATCGACAGTATTTTTTATTCTTAATGTTCACCACACATGAGCCGCACCATCGTCGCGAAATTCCTTCTTGGCTTTACTGATATGATCAGTTATATTCTCGTTCACCAAAGCCAGATCTTGCATCGAAAAACTAAATTTAGGTTTCGGCATTTTGTCAAGATCGAATCTGGCTCTAGAAGGTTTAATTGCGGATAATGACTCAAACTCTTCCATATTATAATTAAGACAAATATATATTTAAATTAAAGTATATATATATATATATATAT